>CM060839.1:53587500-53812500 GCA_030762175.1 Metallyticus violacea
CCATCCCCTGGCAGGGTGGTAGCTTCAGATTTCAGGGTGCGTTTGCGTTGTTGATTTGGTTTATTTAACAGCACTCTTTAGGAACTTAAGGGATCAGGTCCCATTCAATTCAGGGCGTGAAACGGCTGATAAATTTTACTCAGGATCCTCTTCTTTCAAACTTGGGGTGCTTTTAAGGGACACTCGACTTCACTTCCCTTCTGAAGGAAGCCACACTTGAGTATTTTTACGCCCGAAAAAAATCCTTTGACCCTGGGCGGGATTGAATCCGCGAATTTAGGTCTACGAAACGAGTATGGTTGCCACTAGTCCACCAAGAACGACTTTCGCAAAACGTCACTGGAGAATACTACGAGATGGAATACAGCGATCGGGGAATGGCAAAAAGAAGAGGCCTCTGAGCAAAATTTGTCGCCCGTTTTTCATGCCCTGAATTGAATGGGACGCTGATGACCTGAGAGGTTTGTGTGCATGTACTTTCTCTTTGTAAACTTTTACTTAAAAATCAAGACCAATTCATTAAAAACGGTCTCTTAAAAATTCTAGAAAAAATAAACAAAATCAACCAAGTCAGATGATGAGATCATACAAGTGATAAACAAGTGTTTTGAGGGCCTCAAGGAAACTCACGCGTACGAAGGAATCACAAACTTAATAGGAGCAAGTGCGTTGAACTTCGAGGGACAATGTCGAAAAATAAAGTACGTTGCAACACTGTAATTTTTCCCTCTATTATCGAACCACTCTCGTATTTTGATTTCCTACTATAACCACATATTAAACTACTGTCACATTTACAGTTAGAATAAATCATTATTAATTTAGAGGAAGCCATTTCTAAAAAGAATAATAAGAATAATAATAACCAATAAACTAAACCTTATATCTTACCATTGAAAATGCGAAGAGCAGTCCTACTAACCACAAACGATTCATGTTGAAAAGTTTTTCTGAACCTTGCTCTGGCGATTCTGTCACATATTTATAGGAACATTAATAAATATAGAGCGGTAATTATATCACAAACCGATAGCACTTACTTAACACTAGCGTACAATAATTATAAGTTTTTAAACTTCAAATTGTACTAAATATTTTTGTATAAATGCAAGTAATGGTATAAAGGTAGCACGCAAGCAAAATTATGTCAATTATTGGGTCTCTAATTATTTGACTAAGTGCTTTGGCTTAGGCAGGACTATTTTTCAGATAATATGTCCACGTTTTCTATTTAAGAATATAAGATTAGTTAAAACTGGAAAATAAAATCGTTTTACAAGAAAAGTATCCATGGCAGAAATAATGCATTAAGAAATATTGTAGTCATATTGTTCTATGCAAATGGCTAACTTAGCCCAGAAATACTACATGAGCATATTTATATATACATTCATACTTACATACACGTCCTACAATAGACATTAGACTTCACGTTGAGTCCGAAAACGCAACCGCTATGGGATAATCGATTGATATTTTAATCCAATGAAAATTATTGGATTATTTGTACGTAATCGAATAAAATAATCGAATGCTTTACATATGATAATTTGCAATGCAGAAAAATAGGCGTATGTTTCCTTGTACTATGAGAGACAATAATGAAACATCTATTAATATAAATAAGTTGATTGGAATGTTCTGTTCTTTTGTTTCGTTTTTAACTGTCACGGCCTCGAAAGCGAACAGCGGGGAGGCTACGAAATGTTTCCAGAATCGGAAATGTAAACAGTTGTAATGAAATTACTTTCTGAAAATTAACACGGAGAAATATGATGCCTTGAATTAAAAAGAAAAATAAACGTGACAAATGGATATCGGTGGAGCTATGGAGTAAATGTCAAGAACAAGCCAGCAATTAACTATATTAAATATAATTAGTTACATGTATATGTAACATGTATACATGTTACATGTATATATGTATAAATAATTCATTAAAACTGCTATCTATAGAATTAAATTTTTCCTATATAAATAAATGCAAAATAAAGAAATATGAAAAATGTGTCAAATAAATTAGTATAATTTAAATTACAAAGAAATTATTTGGTAAAGATAGGTTAAAGTATTATTTGCTTTGTGATAAAGGAATAATTGGAATATAAATGCTAGCCCTGAAAATAACATATGCAGTATATAATAATTAAGCTGGATTTTTTAATTTTGATCACTCTTGGTGTATCTATTTAGAAATCATTATTTTTATTTTAAGTTTTAAAAGATTGATTATTATACAAACATAACTATGACATAATAAATTATTTTTATCGTATTTTTTATTTACTTAATTATTATTTGATAAAATGTGGGAAATGGCTAGAATATTTGCAGGTTGTATCGAAGTTATGACATTATTGGATTCATTTTTTTTTTTTTTTTACTACTGAGGCACCACAGGCGGTGGTCACTAATGATACATGAGATGAAAAGATATACTAGGAAAGATTTTTTTAAAGAAAGAAATCGTTCCAGGCCTAAGTTTAGGTTACTTCCACAGCATTTGCCATTTATGAGGGCTGAGGAAAACCTAGATAAAACCTCATTCAAGGAGGACGACCCTGGCAAGTTTCTAACCCCAGGCCTCCCACTTACGAGTCCCCGCCTTAACGACCTCGGCAACCGCGACGGTTTAGTTCTTTCATTTGGAATATGATCGTAAGCTTTAGTTCCTATATGAAAACAATTGTTTGCTTTCATTTGGGATAAAATAATAATCGGTTACTTTTGTAATCGAACAAGAGTTTCCCTGTTACAACCTTGATCTTCAAGCTAGATTGATTACTTGACCAATTGAGACAGCAGAAACACTTGAAAAGCTTTTCTGGTACAGTGCAATTGGGCGTCTTTCTTATCATCAATTTGTAAACTTGAACTTACAATAATCTCATATTTGTTCTATTTGTTGTGTGTACGTTACTGTCATGCACATTTTCATTCCAAAGAATAATAATTACTTTCTTTAATTTTAGCCATTTCAGTTCATTTGGAAAAAATCGATAGTTAAATAATCGAATTATTGTTTTCAAAATATTGAAACAATCGCATGAAACCAAATGATTGAATAATCGATTATATTTCATTCGATTGTTCAATGGTTAGTCTAGTCCTTATTTAGAAAATGCATTTGCAAGATGTGGTTGGAATGCCCCACTTTAAATAATTTGAATTAGATTTACCAAATTAATGAATGTAACTAAATAACTTATAGTTTAGTCGTGTGGTATCGTTATGAAACGAAAATAGCCCCTCAAAGCAATTGTAACAGCCCGGATCGGCGGCGACTTGATATTGAAGTAAAAATAAATTAAATCAGTTCTTGTTTTAGCACACAGTACATTAATTAAACACGTGCATTAACGAACAATTTAACGTGCCTTATTGTAGTCAAACACATGCGAACTTGAGGGACGAATCTAGAGACCGGCTTCAGCAACTGGCCTATGTTATATGGTACAAATGAAATGATAATAACTAGTTAAAGATTGATACGAAAGTTGCTTTAAACATGGTTCATTTAGTTTTGTTGCGAGCACATTGAGCGGCAGATAAATGCTGAAATTAATTTTTTATGTAATTTAAAGCTTATTTTACTACCTTCAGTATCAACAACAAAATTGAATTTTGGTACTTATATAAAATGTGAAAAGTATGGTAGCCAATCATACCTTGGGAGTTGGAGGCAGTAGAACATTGTACAGTTAACACTGAAGAATGTGTTTAGTGCTTTAGACACTGCAGTTCAATGCGCAAAGTTTGCTATTGGTGGTAAAATAGTATCAGAAATGTTGCAGAATAGTGAAAACAAAGTCAAACACAATGCTAGCTCTTATTCATTGTCATTTTAAGTGATGTATCAAATGAAAACTAGATCTGTGTTTAATTCAACAAATAAAGTGGTGGTCATTACTTCTTATAATGTTGAGTGGAATTTTAGGTAGTACAGAACAGTTTAAAGAGACAATAGATGAAAATTAAAAGAAAGTTTTGTAAGTCACTGCTTCATAAACAGATAACTGTCACAGAAAGAATAAATTATAGACTTTATATAAGTAAAAATGTTATAATTATGTTAATATAACATCAATGTTGTTAATGTACATTTAATAATATGAAAATTTGGCAACAAACAGATATTCTTTGTATTAACTTATAGCATTTTTATAAAAAATGCTTATTTTAGTAACTTATAGTTCATATTTGTCCATATGACCATACTTAACTATTGCATATAGTTCCCGCCCTGCTGATTACCGTTGAAAAGTAACGTCAACGCTTGGGCCTGTATATCTTAAATGCAGATAATTGGGGCAGTCAACTCATAAAAGTTTCATATGCCTAGGGCTCGAAATTTTACACCTATTCAGTGTAAACTGCAACATACTATTAATAATTTCCCTAAATTTCAGACAAAATTCTAATAGATATGTACTGTTTTACCCTAACAATAGGGGAAAAGTGGGTGTTCTCTGAAAGTTCGAACCCCAACATGTAGTAGACTGCTTGACCTAGAATTGTGTAATATGCCATTTTTGCATTCTTTTCTCATCTAATTTTAGTTTCTTAAAGTCAATAGACGTTGTTTCGTTTGAAAACTTTTGTACTAGAGATGCACGTTCTAATAGTGGCTGGACTAGTTGTATGGGCTATATTAATGAGTTCTTGTCTAAACTTAATTCCTTTAAAACAGCGCAATTATAGCATCTCTCCTTTCAAAGATAGCCATTGTGAAAGTTTTAGGTCATTCACATACATAAACACAGAAGATACAGCTTTTTATGTCCTTAAATAAATAATAAGACTTGTGTAAGACATGGTTTGAAATCAAATAGATTAAAATATCGCTCATATATTTATTTACACAAAAATATATAAATTGTACAAATTAAACCATTGGTTTTTTAAATATTAAGGTAAAAAAAAGTTGAATTTTGAATTCATGCGTATCTTGAAACTTAATAACTCGTAAATTAAGCAATCTTCGGCAGAAGACGAAACTCTTTTACATCTGACAGTGTAGACATCGTATCAAAATCGCTTGCTGGGAAGATGAAAATACAATTGAACTATTTGCATGTCTGTAAATTATTCAGGGCAGACTTTAGTACTGTTTGCTCAAAATAGAAATTCAGTTTGAGGGGACACGTTTCGTATGCGACTATTCATAAACGTCATAAATTATCACAATGTACTGCACGAATATCATATATCCAAATGCGGTTTCTATACGTTAGAAAATAATTGTATCTTCCTCAGAGAATATTTCAGTTCCTGTACAATTATCTGTTTGTATCTTTGAGAAAATATTTTGCTGCAACGGTCAGCATATTATAGGATAAACATGAATGACATTACGACAAAAGTTTACAGGGCTTCTTAATATTCTATTTGCACTGAGTTGTGGTAGAGCTGTAACCTGGCTCATCCAATCGTTTTATTTATAACCTTTATTTGGGTACATTTTAAAGCTGCGCTCCGCTACACAAGATGTGAGACAGAACACTTCAGAACCAACATTAATACTTGCTTTGATGGAACCCTCACATGCTGCATTAGATACTTATGGTCACAGCAGCTTTTTTTCTGCTGTATGACAAAATGCCTTACCTCTCTGCTTGTATTAGCACAAGATAGTGACACATAAGACTTGAAACTAAAGCAATAAGAAAGGGAAATGTTAGTTTACTGAGAAAATGAGAAAAAGAGTTGAATAACTTAATATTGTAGCCTATTAGTAACTTTTTTTCACGTGAAGTGAACGTTTCTCTTTAACCATGATATAAGAGGGAGCTATTTTGACTTCAGGATTCTACCAAGTCAAAGTAGTAGCCCCCCCCCCTCTGCCTCGCAATACAAATTTGCATCTTCCGGAACCACTCATGCTCATTTAAAGATTGATAAATCCAACTTTCGTCACCTGTGAGAATATTGTACACGCGTTTCCACTTTTGGTACCCTATGACAATAAAGCCTCTTCACGTGAGGGAATTTATATTTGTGCATCTGGAAGTTCTTCACTATGTCTTCTACAACAGCTATGTTTTAACCTATGACTGCTCTTGTTGGACACCCCGTGTGTGTTCCTTGGCTTTCAAAGATGTTCTTCCTCGGCAGTCTGGATTTGCCAAGGCATAGACTTGCGAGAGGGAGCTCTGTTGTGTGAATCCCGCCACAACCGTACTCTCTGACTTGAGGTTTTGTCCAGGTTTTGTTCAATCTTTTCAATACCCAAAAGTAGAAACGTTTCTTTCCCTAAAATTCCTTTCCCATTTTTATATTTCATTTCAAGTATCATCAGTGCTCAAGTCTGTGATGCCATAGCATTAGACACTAAAATAATAAAAGGCAATGAACGGCGATAATGAAAAACAAGACCCTTAATATTTTCACATATTTATGGAATTGGACAAAAAAATATTTTGTTGCTCTTACTTGACTCAACAGATCATCGATCATTATAATCAAAACGTGATTATGGTGTTCATTGAAAACAGGATGATTAAAGTCTTGTATAGCTGTTATATATTATATTTTATTTCAAAAATGTGTTATAGGTGTTATATATTATATTATATTTAAAAATGTGTTATAAAAAGAGATTTTATTGATACTACGTTGATTCACATGTGTTTCGTTGCAAAAATAACAGCATCAGTAACAGATTTTTAAAATAAACATATTGGATGGAATAGCGTGCAATGGAATTTTTTCAACATTTCTGAAATTTCTAATATTGGAAAGTTTATATGCTTGTTATAATATGTGTTAAAATAAGGCATACACTCGTCGTAGTAACAAAACCAATATATAAAATGCTCCATTTGGAGAAGTAATTCCAAATCGTATTTCTGTTCTATGTAGTACGTTTCCATTAAGTCTTATATATTTTTATCGAACCATTTTAGACTCTTGGCTTAAAATTCCCTAATCGTCGTTCACTTATCTTTCATGTATCGGCGCAGCTGTTAGTATTGCACTTTAATTATACAAAAGTAACGCTATATCTCTCTAGAGATATGCGCTAAAAGCAATGCGCAATTTAATTTTATCTAGTTTAAAAACCTTTAGCCCGATTACAATATTTTTTTTAAAAAAAAACGTAATCTTGTGCTGGTAGCCCATGTCGATAATTTAAAAAATTCTTCAGCATGTGCTCAGCCTCTAAGGGTTTCAGTATGCCCTTTCAAATTGAATTCAGTTAGAAGTTAACTAACTACAGTGCTTTCAAATTCGCGTTCATCCGTCAGAGAACGTCCCGCTTGGCGGCTGGAGGCATGCTGTCTGACGGCTTAGTCGGTATACATAACCTCTCATTCAATCGCAATGCATCTGGATACAAATTAAAAATACAAAAATCGCCTACGTTTTGTCATAGAAGATATTGGAAAGTGTTGTGTCACAGCACATCTTTCACATATTTTAAAAAGCGTTGCTTTCATTTCATACTTCTGAAATTGCTGCAATTTCTTTCTTAAGTTGTATTTCAGTTCTCCCAACTTATGCGGCTTATTCCGATACAAACAGAGTAAGATTTAGAGCTAGAAGAGTCGAATTAAATCGACAACAGAAAAAAAAAATTCCAGAATGTTTCTATGGTGAGCCGCATGGGACTCACAAAACCAATTTAATATTATTATTATTATTAATAATAATAATAATTATAATTTTAGAATAAGGGAAATAATATATTCTTATGCATTTGTTATAAACTTCTTTTTGATAACAATATAAATGCAGATTAAATGTTAGTCTAGAATTTATTTTATGTATTTGCATTTTTGATGAATTTGTCTTCATTTTTAATGTAAAATTTTATGAGAGCAAGTATATCTTTAGTTATTGAAATAGGTCTTTTTATGGTTTTCTGTTATTTGTACCATAAATACTTCATATTGCTTTCCTGTCAGTCCTGGTGGTGTAGTGGTTACCATACTTGCCTCCTAAACCCAAATCGCGGGTTCGAACCCGGTCAGGACCGATGGATGTTTTCGGGGGTAAAAATCCTAAGTATGGCTTACTTCGTAAGGGAAGTAAAGCCGCTGGTCCCGTGTCGTACATTTACGGCACGAAAAAGAACCTCAGGCCTTAAAGAGAGGCCTCTGAGCAAAATTTGTTGCCCGTTTCACGCCCTGAGTTGAATGGGACGGTGATGACCTGAAGTATTACAGAGCGTGCATAAATAAATAAATCAAAAAAAATCATATTGCTTTCCTTTGTAATGAAAACTCATTTACTTTCAACTGAATTTCTTCAAAGTATTAAACCATATTTCATAAACAAAGAGAACTAAGCAAAATAGGCAGTGTTGAGGATAGGCTCAGGACTAATTAATGAACGCATATAAATAACGCATCAGTAATAAAGAAGAAACACGTGCTTCGTACTTCGTTAAATGAGTGATAATGTAAACAGAAGAAATAATCTGAGATTCTTACAACTTTAACATCAACAGTATAGAGTGCATTAAAAGTTAAGTACTGCAACTTGTAAAAGGAACTGGCACTTCTGACTTGGATATAGGCCGTTAGTGACACCTACCGGTGAAAACAGAACTAACTCAAATAAGGCTCTGCCGGTGGCGAACGAGAGAACAAGAAAGAGGGAAAAAGGAGAGGAATCATTGATAAAGTAAGTAAATATTAACTCCGATATATAAATATCACAGGTGGCCAAAGCGGTTAAGGCACGGACTCGTCAGCGGGAGTTTATACCTCCTTTTCACATCTCAGGTTACAGAAGTGTTACCTTTTTATGTATAAAAACAGTCATAACAAATGTTTCATATAAGACAAAAATCTTACGGATCTACCAAATAATAGGCATAAAGAAATAGGTTCAATTAATGACACCTGGACAGTTTTTGGTGAATTTCTAGTGATGTCCTCCAATCGGCATTTGATATCGTTCTATGCGATTTTTCAGTGCGTCGACAATGATCAAAGCTAAACTAGGTGGTTGATTATGGTCAACTTTGACCGCGGGTGCTGGAACGATCAATTCTCTTGATTCCGGTCAGGTTACATCAAATGGTTGCCTAATTCGATTTTCTTGAAGGTATTGAGGACGATATAATGTACCTAAATTGCTTAAATCGGGGCCAGCGCCAAAAACGGGTCATTGTGGAAAGAGGTGGTCTTTTTTGAAGAATATGGGGACAGGACACTGTTTTGGCAAAGATTGATTTGTTTATTTATTTGGTAATTTGAACTCGCCTGGTGTGACTTGAAATGCATGGCTAAATCAATCTATACCTCCTTCTTTTCCTTTTAAGAACACAAATCAGTACAGAATGACTATCGCATGCTGAGAAAATTTTGGAGACCTTTATTTGTTTTCCATTTTCGTTTACTTATATAGGGGATGAAGTGCAAAACTAAAATTAAACGATATAGACAAGTAGATTGTAATTGTTCTTTGACTATAGAGTTAGAGGCTTTCTTATTTATTAATTATCGTAGAATCGTGATCATTAAGCAACTTAGCGCAAGGTCAAATGATGGCGGTCAATTAATTATGATGTGCCACAACTACAATTTCACCGCGGTTAGTTTCATCACGTTTCAGTAAAACTTGATAAGCGCGAACTTGATCGAGAATGATGTACACGGCCGTTAAAGTGTGTTCTACTTGAAATATTTCGACATTATTGATTTTGCATTGCAAATTATTATTATTATTTTTTTTGTAATCCTTCTCACTTCCTTTTTGGAAATTTTTAGTTATCGATAGGATATTATTTACAGCTCTTTTTTTTTTTTTTTATTACTGTCGTTCTTTAGTTTATAGTAATGATATCGGTGTTTTTCTTTTCTTTTTTTGATGGTGTTACAGTCCGTTTTTACTACTGAAGTAAGACAGGCGGTTGCACTAATGTTATATGAGATGAAATGATAAATTAGGAAAGGATATGATTTAAGGTTGGAAACGTTCCAGGCTTAAGTTTTAGGGTGCCTCCCCGGTATTTGCCATTAATGAGGTATGGGGAAAAAAAAAAAACAAACAAACAAAACATGGAGGGTGGTCCAAGGCCACCCGTGATATTTATATATCGGAGTTAATATTTACTTACTTTATCAATGGTTCCTCTCCTTTTCCCCTCTTTCTTGTTCTCTCGTTCGCCGCCGGCAGAGCCTTATTTGAGTTAGTTCTGTTTTCACCGGTAGGTGTCACTAACGGCCTATATCCAAGTCAGAAGTGCCAGTTCCTTTTACAAGTTGCTAGTGCCACCTACCTCAATTCTAAATGTACTAAACAGAACGGAAAGCAGTACTTAACTTTTAATGCACTCTATACTGTTGATGTTAAAGTTGTAAGAATCTCAGATTATTTCTTCTGTTTACATTATCACTCATTTAACGAAGTACGAAGCACGTGTTTCTTCTTTATTACTGATGCGTTATTTATATGCGTTCATTAATTAGTCCTGAGCCTATCCTCAACACTGCCTATTTTGCTTAGTTCTCTTTGTTTATGAAATATGGTTTAATACTTTGAAGAAATTCAGTTGAAAGTAAATGTGTTTTCATTACAAAGGAAAGCAATATGATTTTTTTTTTTTTTTGTGATTGATTTATTTATGGACGCTGTGTAATACCTCAGGTCATCAGCGTCCCATTCAACTCAGGGCGTGAAACGGGCAACAAATTTTGCTCAGAGGCCTCTTTTCAGGCCTGAGGTTCTTTTTCGTGCCGTAAATGTACGACACGGGACCAGCGGCTTTACTTCCCTTACGAAGAAAGCCATACTTAGGATTTTTACACCCGAAAACATCCATCGGTCCTGGCCGGGTTCGAACCCGCGATTTGGGTTTAGGAGGCAAGTATGGTAACCACTACACCACCAGGACTGACAGGAAAGCAATATGAAGTATTTAGGGTACAAATAACAGAAAACCATAAAAAGACCTATTTCGATAACTAAAGATATACTTGCTCTCATAAAATTTTAGATTAAAAATGAAGACAAATTCATCAAAAATGCAAATACATGAAATAAATTCTAGACAAACATTTAATCTGCATTTATATTGTTATCAAAAAGAAGTTTATAACAAATGCATAAGAATATATTATCTCCCTTATTCTAAAATTATAATTATTATTATTATTATAATTATTATTATTACTATTATTATTATTATTATAATTATTATTACTATTATTATTATTAATATTATATTGGTTTTGTGAGTCCCATGCGGCTAACCATAGGAACATCCTGAAATTTTTTTCTATGTTGTCCATTTATTCGACTCTTCTAGCTCTAAATCTTACACTGTTTTCATTCTCAGTTTTTCAAATTTTGTAACAATGTGATATCCGCACTTCTCTGCTTTATTCATATGCCAGAAAAGGAATTCACTCTCCTCCGGAAACTGACATTAAAGTCCTTCCGGATTATGACATCATTTCTCCTCAGATGTCTGCTCTCTAAGAATTTCCTCTTTTACTTGCATGAAAGTTGTTTACACACTGCTATAGGTCGCCTGTTTCCTAGTTTGCTGTCCCGATGAGCACGTTCATCTCTCCAGTTTTCTATCTCCTCCTCTAGCAGTTTATAGACAAAAGGTCGATCCTGGTGGTGTAGTAGTAACCATACTTGCCTCCTAAACCCAAGAATACGGGTTCTATCCCGGCCAGGACCGATGGATTTTTTCGGGCGTAAAAGTATGGCTTCCTTCGGAAGGGAAGTAAAGCCGTGGGTCCTGTGTCATACATTTACGGCACGATCAAGCATGAAAAAAGAGGCCTCTGAGTAAAATTTGTCGGCCGTTTCACGCTCTGAATTGAATGGGACGCTAATGACCTGAGATATTAAAGAGCGTCCGTAAATAAACTAAATCATAGACAACAATCTATGCCTCCATATGTCACATCTAGTCTCAACTCCTAATACGTGCTTCTGACCTCTCGATAAATTCTACCGTCGTATTTATAATTGATTTAAGTTCGTCATGGTGGACTTCCATGTTCGAGATATTGTTCCTTCAATAGCTTTTTCATGTTCATCATCCCCATACGTAACGCTCCAGAGACAACATACAAAGCATGTTTGCACTCTACCATCACTCAAGCAAGACTCGCCTCACAAAGTAAGCAACGGTCATTGCAGGAAGGTGAGTTCAGTAGGAGGAGAACATAAGGTGAACTATAGCCCCCCCTCCCAAAAGTTCTGTTGTCGTTATAGTTACGATACTTAAAAACATGAATCACTTTGAAAGAAATACGTATATTTCCTTAATGAAAGATCAGTCATAATTTGTATTCTAAAGATGGCAATAAGAGGGAATACGCCCACATAGTGTAATCAAAAATTTATATTAATGTGGCATCATATTTTCTAAGTTTATACCATTTTATGGATAGAATCTTCAATTTCGGTATTAAATAAAAGTCTGCGATCAAGGCCCGGTCCTACAGTTGAAGCTTAATCCCTAGCTTAAATAAACTTTCTTTCAGTTACACTATAACCTTTAGCTTTAGTAAGCTGAAAAATTTTGATACAGCTGAAGTTGTCAGTGCATGGGCATGTGCATGATTTTATATATATACATAATATTACAGTCTAAATATTGTTAAATTTGGTCCTTATATGTACCTTGAATATATGTGTGATTAGATGTATTTGTTAAGTGTTAGCTGAAAGTTAGCTATATTCTAATTTTTATGTAATAGTAAGACGAGGGTTAAATTCATGTCTCCAGGATATTCCAGTAGTAGATAGTGATAAGCAGTAGAGAGGAATATGCAGCGAGGACTAAATGATTTTTCTTAAGATGAAGGTTTGATCTAATTACAATATACTGTTTGTATAAGAGTTTATGGTGGACAATGTCTAGAAAGTGGACAGGGATAGAATTAGACGGTTGCCACGTTATACTTTTTTGGCACAATAAATAAGAATACATAACCTCAATCGTAGGATAAGTTGACCTTTCGTGAAAAAATGCCTAGATAACAATTATACAGTTAAGGCGTGCCTTCAAAGGGACGTTCATCCAGAGAGCGTGGGTTCGTGTGGCGCAGAAGCACATGCTGCTTATGTTAGTGATGTTATAATGTCAAGTATACTTTAGAACAGTGATAGGCAAACATTGATCTAGAGTCATGGCATACATGGCAACCCATGCTGCACTCCGTACTTACGAGGGGGTGAATGAAATCATTGCGAGATTAACCAGTCAGTCTATTTACATTTACAATAGAGTTAACAAGGTCATGCACTTGTGCCTACAAAAGAAAGTTTAGCAGTGACTGGGAAGAAGAATATTCCTTTATACCTTACGGAGACGATGGGAAATGTTTGATATGTTCCAAAATATTAAATGGCGTTTTCAAAGCAAATGTCAAACGACATTATGAAACCTAGCATAAGGAGCACAACTGTTAAATGTTAAGTATGTTTATTTTGAAATTCAATGCTTATAATTGAACAAAATATATTGATAAAGCAAAGTAATTTATAATAACATTAAAACAATATTTTATTGAATATTAAATACACTTAATTTTCACGATTGAACAGGATGTGCATGATCGAGAATGACATTTAAAACAATTAAAAGAAGCCATTAAGGAATCGGCGTCCATAATAAATAATGCGGATGAAGAAATGATAAATAAGACGATACTTGCAAGTTATCACGCTGTCTGGGAAATCGGCAAGTCGTTGAACTCATTCACAGAAGGTGAATGGGTGAAAATTTCACTTAGCTGGAATAATATATGTAGAAAAAATAAATTATTTTGAAAAACTGAAGATGCCGAGTGGTACATTAATAAAACGATTAACAGACATAGGTAAACCCATTGATAATGTTAAACATTCAGATATACAAACATTTTCTCCTTGTAATAGATGAGAGCTCTGATATAACTGATACACCTAAATTGACAACATTCCTTTGAGGGGTTTTTTTTTTTTTCTTTTCTTTCGTTTTTGCTTTTTTATCTTTTTTTTTTTTTTTTTTTTTGAAGTGTTTAACGCCCGTTTTTACTACTGAGGCACCACAGGCGGTGGACACTGATGATACATGAGATGAAAAGATATACTGGGAAAGATTTTTTTAAAGAAAGAAAACGTTCCCGGCCTAAGTTTTAGTTACTTCCCCAGCATTTGCCATTTATGAGGGCTGAGGAAAACCTAGATAAAACCTCAGTCAAGGAGGACGACCCTGGCAGCATTCGAACCCCAGGCCTCCCACTTACGAGTCCCCGCCTTAACGACCTCGGCCACCGCGACGGTTTAGTTCTTTCATTCGGAATATAATCGTAAGCTTTAGTTCCTATATGAAAACAATTGTTTGCTTTCATTCGGAAAAAATAATAATCGGTTACTTTTGTAATCGAACCAGAGTTTTCCTGTTACAACCTTGATCTTCAAGCTAGATTGATTACTTGACCAATTGAGACAGCAGAAATACTTGAAAAGCTTTTCTGGTACAGTGCAATTGGGCGTCTTTCTTATCATCAATTTGTAAGCTTGAACTTACAATAATCTCATATTTGTTCTATTTGTTGTGTGTACGTTACTATCATGCACATTTTCATTCCAAAGAATAATAATTACTTTCTTTAATTTTAGCCATTTCAGTTCATTTGGAAAAAATCGATAATTAAATAATCGAATTATTGTTTTCAAAATATTGAAACAATCGCATGAAACCAAATGATTGAATAATCGATTATTATTCATTCGATTGTTCAATGGTTAGTCTAGTCCTTATTTAGAAAATGCATTTGCAAGATGTTGTTGGAATGCCCCACTTTAAATAATTTGAATTAGATTTACCAAATTAATGAATGTAACTAAATAACTTATAGTTCAGTCGTGTGGTATCGTTATGAAACGAAAAAGCCCCTCAAAGCAATTGTAACAGCCCGGATCGGCGGCGACTTGATATTGAAGTAAAAATAAATTAAAATTTGTTCTTGTTTTAGCACACAGTACATTAATTAAACACGTGCATTAAGGAACAATTTAACGTGTCTTATTGTAGTCAAACACATGCGAACTTGAGGGACGAATCTAGAGACCGGCTTCAGCAACTGGCCGATGTTTTGATATGGTACAAATGAAATGATAATAACTAGTTAAAGATTGATACAAAAGTTGCTTTAAACATGGTTCATTTAGTTTCGTTGCGAGCACATTGTGCGGCAGATAAATGCTGAAATTAATTTTTTATGTAATTTAAAGCTTGTTTTAGTACCTTCACTATCTACAACAAAATTGAATTTTGGTACTTATATAAAATGTGAAAAGTATGGTAGCCAATCATACCTTGGGAGTTGGAGGCAGTAGTTGTGTACAGTTAACACTGAAGAATGTGTTTAGTGCTTTAGACACTGCAGTTCAATCCGCAAAGTTTGCTATTGGTGGTAAAATAGTATCAGAAATGTTGCAGAATAGTGAAAACAAAGTCAAACACAATGCTAGCTCTTATTCATTGTCATTTTAAGTGATGTATCAAATGAAAACTAGATCTGTGTTTAATTCAACAAATAAAGTGGTGGTCATTACTTCCTATAATGCTGAGTGAAATTTAAGTAGTACAGAACAGTTTAAAGAGACAATAGATGAAAATTGAAAGAAAGTTTTGTAAATCCCTGCTTCATAAACAGATAACTGTCACTGAAAGGATAAATTATAGACTTTATATAAGTAAAAATATTATAATTATGTTAATATAACATCAATGTTGTTAATGTACATTTAATAATGTGAAAATTTGGCAACAAACAGATATTCTTTGTACTAACTTATAGCATTTTTATAAAAATGCTTATTTTGGTAACTTATAGTTCATATTTGTCCATATGACCGTACTTAAGTATTGCATATAGTTCCCGCCCTGCTGATTACCGTTGAAAATTAACGTAAACGCTTGGGGCTGTATATCTTAAATGCAGATAATTGGGGCAGTCAACTCATAAAAGTTTCATATGCCTAGGGCTCGAAATTTTACACCTATTCAGTGTAAACTGCAACATACTATTAATAATTTCCTAAATTGCAGACAAAATGCTTATAGATATGTACTGTTTTACCCTAACAATAGGGGAAAAGTGGGTGTTCTCTGAAAGTTCGAACCCCAACATGTAGTAGACTGCTTGACCTAGAATTGTGTAATATGCCCTTTTTGCATTCTAATCTCATCTAATTTTAGTTTTTTAAAGTCAATAGACGTTGTTTCGTTTGAAAACTTTTGTACTAGAGATGCACGTTCTAATAGTGGCTGGACTAGTTGTATGGGCTATATTAATGAGTTCTTGTCTAAACTTAATTCCTTTAAAACAGCGCAATTATAGCATCTCTCCTTTCAAAGATAGCCATTGTGAAAGTTTTAGGTCATTCACATATATAAACACATAAGATACAGCTTTTTATGTCCTTAAATAAATAATAAGACTTGTGTAAGACATGGTTTGAAATAAAATAGATTAAACAATCGCTTATATATTTATTTACACAAAAATATATAAATTGTACAAAATAATTCATTGGTTTTTTTAAATATTAAGGTAAAAAAAGTTGAATTTTGTATTCATGCGTATCTTGAAACTTAATAACTCGTTAAGTAAGCAATCTTCGGCAGAAGACGAAACTCTTTTACATCTGACAGTGTAGACATCGTATCAAAATCGCTTGCTGGGAAGATGAAAATACAATTGAACTATTTGCATGTCTGTAAATTATTCAGGGCAGACTTTAGTAATGTTTGCTCAAAATAGAAATTCAGTTTGTGGGGACACGTTTCGTATGCGACTATTCATAAACGTCATAAATTATCACAATGTGCTCCACGAATATCATATCCAAATGCGGTATCTATGCGTTAGAAAATAATTGTATCTTCCTCAGAGAATATTTCAGTTCCTGTACAATTATCTGTTTGTATCTTTGAGAAAATATTTTGCTGCAACGGTCAGCATATTATTGGCTAAACATGGATGACATTACGACAGAAGTTTACAGGGCTTCTTAATATTCTATTTGCAGTGACTTGTGGTAGAGCTGTAACCTGGCTCATCCAATCGTTTTATTTATACTCTATATTTGGGTACAGTTTAAAGCTGCGCTCCACTACACAAGATGTGAGACAGAACACTTCAGAACCAGCATTAATACTTGCTTTGATGGAACCCTCACATGCTGCATTAGATACTTATGGTCACAGCAGCTTTTTTTCTGCTGTATGACAAAATGCCTTACCTCTCTGCTTGTATTAGCACAACATAGTGACACATAACACTTGAAACTAAAAGCAATAAGAAAGGGAAATGTTAGTTTACTGAGAAAATGAGAAAAAGAGTTGAATAACTTAATATGGTAGCCTATTAGTAACTTTTTTTCACGTGAAGTAAACGTTTCTCTTTAACCATGATATAAGAGGGAGCTGTTTTGACTTCAGGATTCTACCAAGTCAAAGTAGTCTCCCCCCCCCCCTCTGCCTCTCAATACAAAGTTGCATCTTCCGGAACCAATTATGCTCATTTAAAAATTGATAAATCCAACTTTCGTCACCTGTGAGAATATTGTGCACGCGTTTACACTTTTGGTACGCAATGACAATAAAGCCTCTTCACGTGAAGGAATTTATATTTAAACTGTGTCTGGAAGTTCTTCACTATGGCTTCTACAACAGCTATGTTTTAACCTATGACTGCTCTTGTTCGACACCCCGTGTGTGTTCCTTGGCTTTCAAAGTTGTTCTTCCTCGGCAGTCTGGATTTGCCAAGGCATAGACTTGCGAGAGGGATCTCTGCTGTGTGAATCCCGCCACAACCGTACTCTCTGAATTGAGGTTTTGTCCAGGTTTTGTTCAATGTAATCAATACCCAATAGTAGATAAGTTTCTTTCCCTAAAATTCCTTTCCCATTTTTATATTTCAACTAAAATAATAAAAGGCAATGAACGGCTATAATGAACAACAAGACCCTTAATATTTTCACATATTTATGGAATTGGACAAAAAATATTTTGTTGTTCTTACTTGACTCAACAGATCATCGAGCATTATAATTAAAACGTGATTATGGTGTTCATTGAAAACAGGATGATTAAAGTATTGTATAGCTGTTATATATTAATTATATTTCAAAAATGTGTTAAGGTGTTATATATTATATTATATTATATTTAAAAATGTGTTATAAAAAGAGATTTTAATGATACTACGTTGATTCACGTGTGTTTCGTTTCAAAAATAACAGCATCAGTAACAGATTTTTAAAATAAACATATTGGATGCAATAGCGTGCAATGGAATTTTTTCAACATTTCTGAATTTTCTAATGTTGGAAAGTTTATATGCTTGTTATAATACGCGCTAAAATAAGCCATACACTCGTCGTAGTAACAAAACCAATATATAAAATGCTCCATTTGGAGAAGTAATTCCAAATCGTATTTCTGTTCTATATAGTACGTTTCCATTCTTAAATCTTATCTATTTTTATCGAACCATTTTAGACTCTTGGCTTAAAATTCCCTAATCGTCGTTGTTCACTTATCTTTCATGTATCGGTGCAGCTGTTAGTGTTGCACTTTAATTATACAAAAGTAACGCTATATCTCTCTAGAGATATGCGCTAAAAGCAATGCGCATGTTAGTTTTATCTAGTACGGCTTATTTGGTATACATAACCTCTCATTCAATCGCAATGCATCTGGATACAAACTAAAAATACAAAAACCGCCTACGTTTTGTCATAGAAGATATTGGAAAGTGTTGTGTCACAGCACATCTTTCACATATTTTAAAAAGCGTTGCTTTCATTTCATACTTATGAAATTGCTGCAATTTCTTTCTTAAGTTGTATTTCAGTTTTCCCAACATATGCGGCTTATTCCGATACAAACAGAGTAAAGCCGCATGGGACTCACAAAACCAATATAATATTAATAATAATAGTAATAATAATAATAATTATAATAATAATAATAATAATAATAATAATAATAATAATAATAATAATAATAATAATAATAATAATAATAATAATAATAATAATTATAATTTTAGAATAAGGGAGATAATATATTCTTATGCATTTGTTATAAACTTCTTTTTGATAACAATATAAATGCAGATTAAATGTTTGTCTAGAATTTATTTTATGTATTTGCATTTTTGATGAATTTGTCTTTATTTTTAATGTAAAATTTTATGAGAGCAAGTATATCTTTAGTTATCGAAATAGGTCTCTTTATTGTTTTCTGTTATTTGTACCATAAATACTTCATATTGCTTTCCTGTCAGTCCTGGTGGTGTAGTGGTTACCATACTTGCCTCCTAAACCCAAATCACGGGTTCGAGCCCGGCCAGGACCGATGGATGTTTTCGGGGATAAAAATCCTAAGTATGGCTTACTTCGTAAGGGAAGTAAAGCCGCTGGTCCCGTGTCGTACATTTACGGCACGAAAAAGAACCTCAGGCCTTAAAGAGAGGCCTCTGAGCAAAATTTGTTGCCCGTTTCACGCCCTGAGTTGAATGGGACGCTGATGACCTGAAGTATTACAGAGCGTCCATAAATAAATCAATCAAAAAAAAATAATATTGCTTTCCTTTGTAATGAAAACACATTTACTTTCAACTGAATTTCTTCAAAGTATTAAACCATATTTCATAAACAAAGATAAATAAGCAAAATAGGCAGTGTTGAGGATAGGCTCAGGACTAATTAATGAACGCATATAAATAACGCATCAGTAATAAAGAAGAAACACGTGCTTCGTACTTCGTTAAATGAGTGATAATGTAAACAGAAGAAATAATCTGAGATTCTTACAACTTTAACATCAACAGTATAGGAGTGCATTAAAAGTTAAGTACTGCTTTCCGTTCGGTTTAGTACATTTAGAATTTAGGTAGGTGGCACTAGCAACTTGTAAAAGGAATTGGCACTTCTGACTTGGATACAGGCCGTTAGTGACACCTACCGGTGAAAACAGAACTAACTCAAATAAGGCTCTGCCGGTGGCGAACGAGAGAACAAGAAAGAGGGAAAAAGGAGAGGAAAAAGGAGAGAGATAAAGGAAGTAAATATTAACTCCGATATATAAATACCACGGGTGGCCGATGACCGTCCTCCATGTTTTGTTTGTGTGTGTGTGTGTGTGTGTGTGTGTGTGTTTTTTTCCCCATTCGTCATTAATGGCAAATACCGGGGAGGAACCCTAAAACTTAAGCCTGGAACGTTTCCAACCTTAAAACATATCCTTTGCTAATTTATCATTTCATCTCATATAACATCAGTGCAACCGCCTGTCTTACTTGAGTAGTAAAAACGGACTGTAACACCATCAAAAAAAGAGAAAAAAAAACTCCGACATCATTACTATAAACCAAAGAACGACAGTAAAAAAAAAAAAAAAAAAAAAAAAAAAGAGCTGTAAATAATATCCTATCGATAACTACAAATTTCCAAAAAGGAACTACGAAGGATTACAAAAAATAATAATGATAATAATAATAATAATAATAATAATAATAATAATAATAATAATAATAATAATAATAATTTGCAATGCAAAATCAATAATGTCGAAATATTTCAAGTAGAACACACTTTAACGGCCGTGTACATCATTCTCGATCAAGTTCGCGCTTATCAAGGGTTACTGAATCGTGATGAATCTAACCGCGGTGAAATTGTAGTTGTGGCGCATCATAATTAATTGACCGCCATTATTTGACCTTGCGCTAAGTTGCTTAATGATCACGATTCTACGATAATTAATAAATAAGAAAGCCTCTAACTCTATAGTCAAAGAACAATTACAATCTACTTGTCTATATGGTTTAATTTTAGTTTTGCATTTCATCCCCTATATAAGTAAACGAAAATGGAAAACAAATAAAAGTCTCCAACATTTTCTCAGCATGCGATAGCATTCTGTACTGATTTGTGTTCTTAAAAGGAAAAGAAGGAGGTATAGATAGATTTAGCCATGCATTTAACATCACACCAGGCGAGTTCTAATTACCAAATAAATAAACAAATCACTCTTTGCCAAAACAGTGTCCTGTCCCCATATTCTTCAAAAAAAGGCCACCTCTTTCCACAATGACCCGTTTTTGGCGCTGGCCCCGATTTAAGCAATTTAGGTACATTATATCGTCCTCAATACCTTCAAGAAAATCGAATTAGGCAACCATTTAAT
Source organism: Metallyticus violacea (assembly GCA_030762175.1). Taxonomy (NCBI): domain Eukaryota; kingdom Metazoa; phylum Arthropoda; class Insecta; order Mantodea; family Metallyticidae; genus Metallyticus; species Metallyticus violacea. The sequence goes on from CM060839.1 coordinate 53,608,670, forward strand.
GTAACTTGACCGGAATCAACAGAATTGATCGTTCCAGCACCCGCGGTCAAAGTTGACCATAATCAACCACCTCGTTTAGCTTTGATCATTGTCGATGCACTGAAAAATCGCATAGAACGATATCAAATGCCGATTGGAGGACATGACTAGAAATTCACCAAAAACTGTCCAGGTGTCATTAATTGAACCTATTTCTTTATGCCTATTATTTGGTAGATCCGTAAGATTTTTGTCATATATGAAACATTTGTTATGACTGTTTACACTTCTATAACCTGAGATGTGAAAAGGAGGTATAACTCCCGCTGACGAGTCCGTGCATTAACCGCTTTGGCCACCTGTGGTATTTATATATCGAAGTTAATATTTACTTCCTTTATCTCTCTCCTTTTTCCTCTCCTTTTTCCCTCTTTCTTGTTCTCTCGTTCGCCACCGGCAGAGCCTTATTTGAGTTAGTTCTGTTTTCACCGGTAGGTGTCACTAACGGCCTGTATCCAAGTCAGAAGTGCCAGTTCCTTTTACAAGTTCCTAGTGCCACCTACCTAAATTCTAAATGTACTAAACAGAACGGAAAGCAGTACTTAACTTTTAATGAACTCCTATACTGTTGATGTTAAAGTTGTAAGAATCCCAGATTATTTCTTCTGTTTACATTATCACTCATTTAACGAAGTACGAAGCACGTGTTTCTTCTTTATTACTGATGCGTTATTTATATGCGTTCATTAATTAGTCCTGAGCCTATCCTCAACACTGCCTATTTTGCTTAGTTCTCTTTGTTTATGAAATATGGTTTAATACTTTGAAGAAATTCAGTTAAAAGTAAATGTGTTTTCATTACAAAGGAAAGCAATATGATTTTTTTTGATTGATTTATTTATGGACGCTCTGTAATACTTCAGGTCATCAGCGTCCCATTCAACTCAGGGCGTGAAACGGGCAACAAATTTTGCTCAGAGGCCTCTCTTTAAGGCCTGAGGTTCTTTTTCGTGCCGTAAATGTACGACACGGGACCAGCGGCTTTACTTCCCTTACGAAGTAAGCCATACTTAGGATTTTTACCCCCGAAAACATCCATCGAACCCGTGATTTGGGTTTAGGAGGCAAGTATGGTAACCACTACACCACCAGGACTGACAGGAAAGTAATATGAAGTATTTATGGTACAAATAACTGAAAACATTAAAAAGACGTATTTCGATAACTAAAGATATACTTGCTCTCATAAAATTTTACATTAAAAATGAAGACAAATTCATCAAAAATGCAAATACATCAAATAAATTCTAGACTAACATTTAATCTGCATTTATATTGTTATCAAAAAGAAGTTTATAACAAATGCATAAGAATATATTATCTCCCTTATTCTAAAATTATAATAATTATTATTATAATTATAATTATTATTATTATTATTATAATTATTATTATTACTATTATTATTATTATTATTATTATTATTAATATTATATTGGTTTTGTGAGTCCCATGCGGCTCACCATAGGAACATCCTGAAATTTTTTTCTATGTTGTCCATTTAATTCGACTCTTATAGCTCTAAATCTTACTCTGTTTTCATTCTCAGTTTTTCAAATTTTGTAACAATGTGATATCCGCACTTCCCTGCTTTATTCATATGCCAGAAAAGGAATTCGCTCTCCTCCGGAAACTGACATTATAGTCCTTCCGGATTATGACGTCATTTCTCCTCAGATGTCTGCTCTCTAAGAATTTCCTCTTTTACTTGCATGAAAGTTGTTTACACACTGCTATAGGTCGCCTGTTTCCTAGTTTGCTGTCCCGATGAGCATGTTGATCTCTCCAGTTTTCTATTTCCTCCTCTAGCAATTTAAAGACAAAAGGTCGATCCTGGTGGTGTAGTAGTAACCATACTTGGCTACTAAACCCAAGAATACGGGTTCGATCCCGGCCAGGACCGATGGATTTTTTCGGGCGTAAAAGTATGGCTTCCTTCGGAAGGGAAGTAAAGCCGTGGGTCCCGTGTCATACATTTACAGCACGATCAAGCATGAAAAAAGAGCCCTCTGAGTAAAATTTTTCGGCCGTTTCTCGCTCTGAATTGAATGGGACGCTAATGACCTGAGATGTTAAAGAGCGTCCGTAAATAAACTAAATCATAGACAACAATCTATGCCTCCATATGCTCACATCTAGTCTCAAGCTCCTAACACGTGCTTCTGACCTCTCGATAAATTCTACCGTCGTATTTATAATTGATTTAAGTTCGTCATGGTGGACTTCCATGTTCGAGATATTGTTCCTTCAATAGCTTTTTCATGTTCATCATCCCCATACGTAACGCTCCAGAGACAACATATAAAGCATGTTTGCACTCTTATCATTACTCAAGCAAGACTCGCCTCACAAAGTAAGCAACGGTCATTGCAGGAAGGTGAGTTCAGTAGGAGGAGAACATAAGGTGAACTATAGCCCCCCCCCCCCCAAAGTTCTGTTGTCGTTATAGTTACGATACTTAAAAACATGAATCACTTTGAAAGAAATACGTATATTTCCTTAATGAAAGAACAGTCATAATTTGTATTCTAAAGATGGCAATAAGAGGGAATACGCCCACATAGTGTAATCAGAAATTTATATTAATGTGGCATCATATTTTCTAAGTTTATACCATTTTATGGATCGAATCTTCAATTTCGGTATTAAATAAAAGTCTGCGATCAAGGCCCGGACCTACAGTTGAAGCTTAATCCCCTAGCTTAAATAAACTTTCTTTCAGTTACACTATAACCTTTAGCTTTAGTAAGCTGAAAAAATTTTGATACAGCTGAAGTTGTCAATGCATGGGCATGTGCATGATTTTATATATATATATATATATACATAATATTACAGTCTAAATATTGTTAAATTTGGTCCTTATATGTACCTTGAATATATGTGTGATTAGATTTATTTGTTAAGTGTTAGCTGAAAGTTAGCTATATTCTAATTTTTATCTAATAGTAAGACGAGGGTTAAATTCATGTCTCCAGGATATTCCAGTAGTAGATAGTGATAAGCAGTAGAGAGGAATATGCAGCGAGGACTAAATGATTTTTCTTAAGATGAAGGTTTGATCTAATTACAATATACTGTTTGTATAAGAGTTTATGGTGGACAATGTCTAGAAAGTGGACAGGGATAGAATTAGACGGTTGCCACGTTATACTTTTTTGGCACAATAAATAAGAATACATAACCTCAATCGTAGGATAAGTTGACCTTTCGTGAAAAAATGCCTAGATAACAATTATACAGTTATGCCGTGCCTTCAAAGGGACGTTCATCCAGAGAGCGTGGGTTCGTGTGGCGCAGAAGCACATGCTGCTTATGTTAGTGATGTTATAATGTCAAGTATACTTTAGAACAGTGATAGGCAAACATTGATCTAGAGTCATGGCATACATGGCAACCCATGCTGCACTCCGTACTTACGAGGGGGTGAATGAAATCATTGCGAGATTAACCAGTCAGTCTATTTACATTTACAATAGCGTTAACAAGGTCATGCACTTGTGCCTACAAAAGAAAGTTTAGCAGTGACTGGGAAGAAGAATATTTCTTTATACCTTACGGAGGCGATGGGAAATGTTTAATATGTTCCAAAATATTAAATGGCGTTTTCAAAGCAAATGTCAAACGACATTATGAAACCTAGCATAAGGAGCACAACTGTTAAATGTTAAGTATGTTTATTTTGAAATTCAATGCTTATAATTGAACAAAATATATTGATAAAGCAAAGTAATTTATAATAACATTAAAACAATATTTTATTGAATATTAAATACACTTAATTTTCACGATTGAACAGGATGTGCATCATCGAGAATGACATTTAAAACAATTAAAAGAAGCCATTAAGGAATCGGCGTCCATAATAAATAATTCGGATGAAGAAATGATAAATAAGATGATACTTGCAAGTTATCACGCTGTCTGGGAAATCGGCAAGTCGTTGAACTCATTCACAGAAGGTGAATGGGTGAAGATTTCACTTAGCTGGAATAATATATATAGAAAAAATAAATTATTTTGAAAAACTGAAGATGTCGAGTGGTACATTAATAAAACGATTAACAGACATAGGTAAACCCATTGATAATGTTAAACATTCAGATATGCAAACATTTTCTCCTTGTAATAGATGAGAGCTCTGATATAAATGATACACCTCAATTGACAACATTCCTTTGAGGCGTTTTTTTTTTCTTTTCTTTCGTTTTTGCTTTTTTATCTTTTTTTTTTTTTGAAGTGTTTAACGCCCGTTTTTACTACTGAGGTACCACAGGGGTGAACACTGATGATATATGAAATGAAATGATATACTGGGAAAGGATTTTTTAAGGAAGGAATCGTTCCAGACCTAAGTTTAGTGTACCTCCCCAGCATTTGCAAATTATGAGGACTGAGGAATATTTATAAAAATCCCAGCCAGGGAGGATGGCCCGGTGATAATCGAACCCCAACCCTTCCGCTGTTCTTTAATTACGTACTGTTGCTCATTTTGTTATAGTTAATATTTATAATAGCTCAGTAAAGATACATAACGTCAAGTGAAATGATAATGCACTATATAGATGTATGAAAACAAGCAGTCAGTTTATTTTACGTTCTCAAGTATAAGCTATACACTTTCCAGTACGCCAGCGGTCTCGCCGATACGTTGACTCCGCCTAGGAGTGAAGTGCTTTTATCACATTAAGGGCCAGTCTCGCTTTCTGTCCCTGCGCTGCATAAATTTTGTCGACCACTACTTTAGAGCAAATACTTTTGATGCATGATTCTTATGCGAAAACAATTTCTTGCAGAAAAGCGAGAGGGAACTTGTTCCCAATTTCCTCTGTGTTCCTGCATCTCAAACATGTACTGTTCATAATCTTGTGAATATATTTAGGGAAACAAGATCCGTTCTCGATAAGAAACGAAAGTAAACTGGCGTGTTACTCCAAAGAGAAAATTGACGAAAATAAAAAAAAAGTTTAAAATGAAACTGAATGAAGTCTCTGCGAAGGCTTGCACAAGGAAATAGAATTTTCGCAAATCTCGATTTGGATTACCAGCACACTTTAAACATTTAAAAAGTGGAAGATAATTTGTTTAAGAATTAAAGTCGTGTGATAACATATGAGGGCGTTCGGAAATGATTTAAAATAGCGGCGTTTTACGAATACCACGCAATCTATGAGCACGTCGTACCATGTGAAGTAAGCAGGTTGCGGAGAAAGAACAGTGTTCGTTGGTTGCCAAATAGTGAAAGACGTTGACAAGGTGGAAAGGAGTATCGTGAACAAAGATGAACTGCATGTATTTTGCAGAAGGAAGCCGTCAAAACTGCATAAATTCATAGACGTTGAAGGATTTTTACTGCGGTATGTAGAAGATGTCGCACACGTTGAATGCCCGATTTAAAGAGGTTTCTGTATGCAGATATTGATGTAGTCGTTGCAACGAGGGTCCCACTTCATACCCCGGGTCGTTCAAGGACCCGAATTCGCCTTACGTGTTTTTATTGGTTTTATTGGAAACGGAGAGGGGGAGGTTTAAATCACACGACCTTACTTCATTTTAAACGCATTGGAATGTTTAATCACACTACACTAGTTATCAGTCACCTGGTTCGTTATCTCTATAACTTTGATGACACGTGTTAAATATGCTGCATCTGCGTGCCTCTCGTCTACTGCCACTGGAAAAGCGATGTTGATCATCAGAGAGCGAGCGAAACGTATGTATGACTGAAGCACATATATGTGAGAATGAACCGAATGTAATACTGAGAAGCGTCGTACTGCCTTAACTTCCTGATCTGAACTGCGGCTGCCATCTGGTAAGAACTCTCTGGTAGAAAATGTATTGTGGTAGATTGTTTCTTCTTATATATGAAGCCCAACCGCCACGTGGTTTCAAAGAGTTACGTGGGGTTTACAGCACAGCGGTAACGGTTTTCCTGAGCCTTTGTGAGTTCCTGAGCTGCCAAACGCGCTTATTTTAAATCTATCGCCTAAATTGTCCGTGAGTGGTGGCTTAGTACTCCCAAACAATGTTTACGGGATGCCACAATGAATTTACCAGTAAGATAGCAACAATGGTTTGACGTTGGTGGGGAGTATATTGAATCATGTAGAATAATATTATAAGGTAAAAATAAACTACTACCGTAAATCATTTCTGAACGCCTCTGGAACAGAGTTTTGGATAATGTTAGGGATTATTGACACACAAAATTGGCGTATGATGCTCAGTAAAATCTTACAGAATTATTGACCATGATTTATGAAAATACAGTGAAAATGTGCGGAGAAACAGAGATAACGCAATTATATTATTCCTCAAAGAATTATCAGCATGTCTTTTTTCAACAATATTTCCCTATAGCAGATTTATCATCAGCTTTAATTGAGAAATCATTTTAGAATAGGGTCATTAGTAAGGAATTATAGCCCCTTGACCCAGTTCTTACTGCAAGAGTTTTATACTTATGAGAAGAACTTTAAGTGTATCGGAATAAGCCGCATATGTTGGGAGAACTAAAAGACAACTTAAGAAAGAAATTGCAGCTATTTCAGAAGTATGAAATGAAAGCAACGCTTTTTAAAATATGTGAAAGATGTGCTGTGACACAGCACTTTCCAATATATTCTATGACAAAACGTAGGCGGTTTTTGTATTTTTAGTTTGTATCCAGATACATTGCGATTGAATGAGAGGTTATGTATACCAACAAAGCCGTCATACAGCATGCCTCCAGCCGCCAAGCGGGACGTTCTCTGACGGATGAACGTGAATTTGAAAGCACTGTAGTTAATTAACTTCTAACTGAATTCAATTTGAAAGGGCATACTGAAACCCTTAGAGGCTGAGCGCATGCTGAAGAATTTTTTAAATTATCGACATGGGGCTACCAGCACAAGATTACGTTTTTTTTTAAAAAAAATATTGTAATCGAGCTAAAGATTTTAAAACTAGATTAAAATAATTGCGCATTGCTTTTAGCGCATATCTCTAGAGAGATATAGCGTTACTTTTGAATAATTAAAGTGCAACACTAACAGCTGCACCGATACATGAAAGATAAGTGAACGACGATTAGGGAATTTTAAGCCAAGAGTCTAAAATGGTTTGATAAAAATAGATAAGACTTAAGAATGGAAACGTACTACATAGAACAGAAATACGATTTGGAATTACTTCTCCAAATGGAGCATTTTATATATTGGTTTTGTTACTACGACGAGTGTATGCCTTATTTTAACACGTATTATAACAAACATATAAACTTTCCAACATTAGAAATTTCAGAAATGTTGAAAAAATTCCATTGCATGCTATTCCATCCATTATGTTTATTTTAAAAATCTGTTACTGATGCTGTTATTTTTGAAACGAAACACGTGTGAATCAACGTAGTATCAATAAAATCTCTTTTCATAACACATTTTTAAATATAATATAATATATAACACCTATAACACATTTTTGAAATATAATATAATATATAACAGCTATACAATACTTTAATCATCCTGTTTTCAATGAACACCATAAACACGTTTTGATTATAATGCTCGATGATCTGTTGAGTCAAGTAGGAGCAACAAAACATTTGTTTGTCCAATTCCATAAATATGTGAAAATATTAAAGGGTCTTGTTTTCATTATCGCCGTTCATTGCCTTTTAGTGTATAATGCTATGGCATCACAGACATGAGCACTGATGATACTTGAAATGAAATATAAAAATGGGAAAGGAATTTTAGAGAAAGAAACGTTTCTACTTTTGGGTATTGAAAAGATTGAACAAAACCTGGACAAAACCTCAAGTCAGAGAGTACGGTTGTGGCGGGATTCACACAACAGAGCTCCCTCTCGCAAGTCTATGCCTTGGCAAATACAGACTGTCGAGGAAGAACAACTTTGAAAGCCAAGGTATACACACGGGGTGTCCAACAAGAGCAGTCATAGGCTAAAACATACCTGTTGTAGAAGCCATAGTGAAGAACTTCCAGATGCACAAATATAAATTCCCTCACGTGAAGAGGCTTTATTGTAGTTGGGTATCAAAAGTGGAAACGCGTGTACAATATTCTCACAGGTGACGAAAGTTGGATTTATCAATCTTTAAATGAGCATGATTGGTTCCGGAAGATGCAACTTTGTATTGAGAGGCAGAGGGGGGGGGGGGGGGGACCGCTTTGACTTGGTAGAATCCTGAAATCAAAACAGCTCCCTCTTATATCATGGTTAAAGAGAAACGTTTACTTCACGTGAAAAAAAGTTACTAATAGGCTACAATATTAAGTTATTCAACTCCTAGAATTTTTTCATTTTCTCAGTAAACTAACATTTCCCTTTCTTATTGCTTTTAGTTTCAATCTTATGTGTCATTTTGTTGTGCTAATACAAGCAGAGAGGTAAGGCATTTTGTCATACAGCAGAAAAAAAGCTGCTGTGACCATAAGTATCTAATGCAGCATGTGAGGGTTCCATCAAAGCAAGTATTAATGTTGGTTCTGAAGTGTTCTGTCTCACATCTTGTATAGTGGAGCGCAGCTTTAAACTGTACCCAAATAAAGAGTATAAATAAAACGATTGGATGAGCCAGGTTACAGCTCTACCACAAGTCACTGCAAATAGAATATTAAGAAGCCCTGTAAACTTTTGTCGTAATGTCATTCATGTTTAGCCAATAATATGCTGACCGTTGCAGCAAAATATTTTCTCAAAGATACAAACAGATAATTGTACAGGAACTGAAATATTCTCTGAGGAAGATACAATTATTTTCTAACGCATAGAAACCGCATTTGTATATATGATATTCGTGGAGCACATTGTGATAATTTATGACGTTTATGAATAGTCGCATACGAAACGTGTCCCCACAAACTGAATTTCTATTTTGAGTAAACATTACTAAAGTCTGCCCTGAATAATTTACAGACATGCAAATAGTTCAATTGTAATTTCATATTCCCAGCAAGCGATTTTGATACGATGTCTACACTGTCAGATGTAAAAGAGTTTCGTCTTCTGCCGAAGATTGCTTAATTTACGAGTTATTAAGTTTCAAGATACGCATGAATACAAAATTCAATTTTTTTACCTTAATATTTAAAAAACCAATGAATTATTTTATACAATTTATATATTTTTGTGTAAATAAATATATGAGCGACATTTTAATCTATTTTATTTCAAACCATGTCTTACACAAGTCTTATTATTTATTTAAGGACATAAAAAGCTGTATCTTATGTGTTTATGTATGTGAATGACCTAAAACTTTCACAATGGCTATCTTTGAAAGGAGAGATGCTATAATTGCGCTGTTTTAAAGGATATAAGTTTAGACAAGAACTCATTAATATAACCCATACAACTAGTTCAGCCACTATTAGAACGTGCATCTCTAGTACAAAAGTTTTCAAACGAAACAACGTCTATTGACTTTAAGAAACTAAAATTAGATGAGATTAGAATGCAAAAAGGGCATATTACACAATTCTAGGTCAAGCAGTCTACTACATGTTGGGGTTCGAACTTTCAGAGAACACTCACTTTTCCCCTATTGTTAGGGTAAAACAGTACATATCTATTAGCATTTTGTCTGCAATTTAGGAAATTATTAATAGTATGTTGCAGTTTACACTGAATAGGTGTAAAATTTCGAGCCCTAGGCTTATGAAACTTTTATGAGTTGACTGCCCCAATTATCTGCATTTAAGATATACAGCCCCAAGCGTTGACGTTACTTTTCAACGGTAATCAGCAGGGCGGGAACTATATGCAATAGTTAAGTATGGTCATATGGACAAATATGAACTATAAGTTACCAAAATAAGCATTTTTATAAAAATGCTATAAGTTAGTACAAAGAATATATGTTTGTTGCCAAATTTTCATATTATTAAATGTACATTAACAACATTGATGTTATATTAACATAATTATAATATTTTTACTTATATAAAGTCTATAATTTATTCTTTCTGTGACAGTTATCTGTTTATGAAGCAGTGATTTACAAAACTTTCTTTTAATTTTCATCTATTGTCTCTGTAAACTGTTCTGTACTACTTAAATTCCACTCAACATTATAAGAATTAATGACCACCACTTTATTTGTTGAATTAAATACAGATCTAGTTTTCATTTGATACATCACTTAAAATGACAATGAATAAGAGCTAGCATTGCGTTTGACTTTGTTTTCACTATTCTGCAAGATTTCTGATACTATTTTACCACCAATAGCAAACTTTGCGGATTGAACTGCAGTGTCTAAAGCACTAAACACATTCTTCAGTGTTAACTGTACACAACTACTGCCTCCAACTCCCAAGGTATGATTGGCACCATGCTTTTCACATTTTATATAAGTACCAAAATTCAATTTTGTTGTAGATAGTGAAGGTACTAAAACAAGCTTTAAATTACATAAAAAATTAACTTCAGCATTTATCTGCCGCACAATGTGCTCGCAACAAAACTAAACGAACCATGTTTAAAGCAACTTTTGTATCAATATTTAACTAGTTATTATCATTTCATTTGTACCATATCAAAACATCGGCCAGGTGCTGAAGCCGGTCTCTAGATTCGTCCCTCAAGTTCGCATGTGTTTGACTACAATAAGGCACGTTAAATTGTTCCTTAATGCACGTGTTTAATTAATGTACTGTGTGCTAAAACAAGAACTAATTTAATTTATTTTTACTTCAATATCAAGTCGCCACCGATCCGGGCTGTTACAATTGCTTTGAGGGGCTATTTTCGTTTCATAACGATACCACACGACTAAACTATAAGTTATTTAGTTACATTCATTAATTTGGTAAATCTAATTCAAATTATTTAAAGTGGGGCATTCCAACCACATCTTGCAAATGCATTTTCTAAATAAGGACTAGACTAACCATTGAACAATCGAATGAAAAATAATCGATTATTCAATCATTTGGTTTCATGCGATTGTTTCAATATTTTGAAAACAATAATTCGATTATTTAACTATCAATGTTTTCCAAATGAGCTGAAATGGCTAAAATTAAAGAAAGTAATTATTATTCTTTGGAATGAAAATGTGCATGATAGTAACGTACACACAACAAATAGAACAAATATAAGATTATTGTAAGTTCAAGCTTACAAATTGATGATAAGAAAGACGCCCAATTGCACTGTACCAGAAAAACTTTTCAAGTGTTTCTGCTGTCTCAATTGGTCAAGTAATCAATATAGCTTGATGATCAAGGTTGTAACAAGGAAACTCTTGTTCGATTATAAAAGTAACCGATTATTATTTTTTCGAATGAAAGCAAACAATTGTTTTCATATAGGAACTAAAGCTTACGATTATATTCCGAATGAAAGAACTAAACCGCCGCGGTGGCCGAGGTCGTTAAGGCGGGGACTCGTAAGTGGGAGGCCTGGGGTTCGAATGCTGCCAGGGTCGTCCTCCTTGACTGAGGTTTTATCTAGGTTTTCCTCAGCCCTCATAAATGGCAAATGCTGGGGAAGTAGCCTAAACTTAGGCCTGGAACGTTTTCTTTCTTTAAAAAAATCTTTCCCAGTATATCTTTTCATCTCTTGTATCATTAGTGCCCACCGCCTGTGGTGCCTCAGTAGTAAAAAAAAAAAAAAAAAAAAAAAGTGAATGAAATAATGTCATAACTTCGATACAACCTGCATATATTCTAGGCATTTCCCACATTTTATCATCTGAAAATCAAAAATACAATAAAAATAATTTATTATGTCATAGTATGTTTGTATAATAATTAATCTTATAAAAATTAAAATAAAAATAATGATTTGTAAATAGACACACCAAGAGTGATCAAAATTCAGAAATCCAGCTTAATTATTATATACTACACATGTTATTTTCAGGGCTAGCATTTATATTCCAATTATTTCTTTATCACAAAGCAAATAATACTTTAACCCATCTTTACCAAATAATTTCTTTGTAATTTAAATTATACTAATTTATTTGACACATTTTTCATATTTCTTTATTTAGCACTTATTTATATGGGAAAAAATTGAATTCTATAGATAGCAGTTTTAATGAATGATTTATACATATATATATATATATATAGTGTAACTAATTATATTTAATATAGTTAATTGCTGGCTTGTTCTTGATATTTACTCCATAGCTCCACCGATATCCAGTTGTCACGTTTATTTTTCTTTTTAATTCAAGGCATCATATTTCTCCGTGTTAATTTTCAGAAAGTAATTTCGTTACAACTGTTTACATTTCCGATTCTGGAAACATTTCGTAGCCTCCCCGATGCTCGCTTCGAGACCGTGACAGTTAAAACGAAAAAAAAGAACAGAACTTTCCAATCAACTTATTTATATTAATAGATGTTTCATTGTTGTCTCTCATAGCACAAGGAAACATACGTCTATTTTGCTGCATTGCAAATTATCATATGTAAAGCATTCGATTATCTTATTCGATTACGTACAAATAATCGCATAATTTTCATTGGATTAAAATATCAATCGATTATCCCATAGCGGTTGCGTTTTCGGACTCAACGTGCAGTCTAATGTCTGTTGTAGGACGTGTATGTAAGTATGAATGTATATATAAATATGCTCATGTAGTATTTCTGTGCTAAGTTAGCCATTTGCATAGAACAATATGACTAGAATATTTCTTAATGCATTATTTCTGCCATGGATACTTTTCTTGTAAAACGATTTTATTTTCCAGTTTTAACTAATCTTATATTCTTCAATAGAAAACGTGGACATGTTATCTGAAAAATATCCTGCCTAAGCCAAAGCACTTAGTCAAATAATTAGAGACCCAATAATTGACATAATTTACTTGCGTCCTACCTTTATACCATTACTTGCATTTACACCAAAATAGTACAATTAACAGTAGTAGCAGCAGCAGCAGCAGCAGTAGCAGTAGCAGTAGCAGTAGCAGTAGCAGTAGCAGTAGCAGTAGCAGTAGCAGTAGCAGTAGCAGTAGCAGTAGCAGTAGCAGTAGCAGTAGCAGTAGCAGTAGTAGTAGTAGTAGTAGTAGTAGTAGTAGTAGTAGTAGTAGTAGTAGTAGTAGTAGTAGTAGTTGTTTTTCCCATTGAAAGGGGAATGCTTTTGGGCTCCAGTAAACTGTCAGTGTAGGACCCCCTTATAGTGTGTATCTACTAAATCTCTGCAAATACATCTTGCAGCACTACCGAATCACTTTTCAGTATTACTTCGGATTGCAGCAACAGTATTTATGCACATTTCTTGCATTTTTATTTTCTTTTTCTTTTCTTTTTTATGACGACGATTATCAACTTCTCTATAGTTATCCATTTCCTTCATTTTGTAGAATTTCTGCTATTGTATTTTCCACTGTTATGTCTGTAAACAATGTCTCTGGCACTTTTTTGTCTAACTTCTTTCCAGCTATTGCATTTAAGTAGAGTATGTTCACGAGTGTCATTTTTCGCCGCAGTATGTACAGTTTTCATTGTTTACTATGTTCATTTTGTTTAATTACGTTTTAAACCGATCATGTCCTGATAGGAATCGAGTCCCATAACATTCAGTATCTCCATGTTTCCTTTTAATCCATGATCCTATTTGAGGTATTAATCTCTTTATCCATTGAGCAGTTCCGGTTTCAAATTCCTTTTCATCCTGTCATGTTTTTACTGTGTTTTACTTTCTTTTATTTACCATTTTTATTTATTTTATTCCCATATGTACATTTTTGATCTAACAAGTGTATGGGTATAGTCCCCGCTATCACATGTACTGCCCTATGAGAAATCGTTCTACATTCGCTGACTATTCTTATTGCAATCTACCCTCTCAATTATTCTACTGTATTTATTTTTTAATACAAGCTTTCCAGGCAGGCACACCATATAAGATTATCGAGTTGGCTACGCTACCAAATACGAGGGTAGGTTCACAAGTTTCCGGTATCGCCGAGAAGGATTATCACCTTCACAAAAGCCTTATCTGGTGTCATATCTTATCTGTTAAGTAATTAATTGCAGCTGTAATTCTGCTCCTCTGTGTTCAGCTGTTCAGAAATAGTTGCATAAAAAGACTATGTGTGTAGAAGATTGTGACATATTCGAAACGAGTTTCCAGCTATTATTAATTTCTTCACAAAAGAAGGATTTACTCCAAATGAAATTAAAAGGGGATTGGACGGTGTATATGGAGAAACACCCCCCTCATATTCTATTGTAAAAGAGTATCCAAACTTTTTTCGAATGGGTCAAGAAAGGATTGAAGAGGAAGAGTGTGCAGGTGGGCCCTTGGAGGGGCTCATTCCTGAAAACATCGCTCTTGTGGAAGGCGAAATTATGAAAGACCGGCGACTCAAAGTTACTGTAATAGCAGCAAGTTTGGGCCTTTCTAAAACAACAGTTCTTCGAATTATTCATTAACATTCAAACATGAATAAGGTTAGTGCATGATGGGTGTCTAGACTGCTTTCCTCAGTCTAAAAGCATCAAAGTGTCATCTTTTGTCAGGCATTTTGGAGCCCTGCCGTGGCAACGAGAGAGAAGTTCTGCAAACCATTGTTACAGGTGATGAAACTATGATCCTCTACTGTAATCTCTTCTCCAAAATGTAATCAATGCAGTGGAAAGCGTAAACCTGGCGAAAAGGCCAAGATCATTCAGTCAACCATGAAGATCATGGCCACATTCTTTTGGGACTGTGAAGGAATACAGCTCATTGACTTCAAGGAGAGGAACACCAAAGTAAATGGGGAGTACTATGCTGGCCGAATGCACAGACTACGTGCTTCCATCAAAGAGAAAAGGCGAGGAAAGCTGAGTGGTGGTGTGCACCTTCTTCACGAAAACGCGCCTGTGCACACAGCTCTTGTTGCAAAGTAAGCTGTGATGAAATGTGTCGTCAAGGAGATTGACCATTCACTCTGCAGCCCAGATCTGGCTCCCAGTGACTATTTCCTCTTCTCAAAACTTAAGAAGGACCTTCCAGAAGGGAATTTAAGTGTGACGAAGTTATAGATGCTGTATATGCCCCTTTTGCAGACATGGCTTCTGACTATTTGGGGGGATGGTTGAATGTTAATTCAAAGATAAGAGAAGGTTATTGCAATAAAGGGCTCTATATTGAAAAGTAAAATATAGTTTTTGTCTTTATCATACTTAGAAAATGGTTATACCGGAAACTTATTGACCTACCCTCGTACTTTCTTTCCTTTTTCCTACGTTTAGTCCTCCAATGTTTGGCATTAGCCGTTCCAGTGCTCCTATTATTTTTTCACTTTACCAGGCACGTAATTTATGGGTCTACATATCCAAATTATGTCCAATTAGGATGCCTAAGTAATTTTGATGTCTTTTGGACCTAATTTTCATATCGTCAAATTTGACATTTACTTCTTTTAGAGTTTATCTCCCCTCTAAAATAATTATTTCTGTTTTCTCAGAAGCTAGCTGCAATCCTTTTTGGATCATCCATATTTCAACCTTGTTCATAGACCATTTTTTTTTATATTCTCTTTAGTTTTTTCACATACTATTAGTGCCAAATCGTAGCATAACCAATGGTTTTAGTTTCTGAGGTTAATTCCTCTTTTAATACTGCATCATAATATAGATTCCACAATGTAGGTCCGAGGACCGACCCTTGTGGTACTCCACAGCTCATATCCAGCTTTGGGTTTTCCCCTATCTCTAACTGCTTTTAAATAGCTACAAATTAGTCTTGTTAAGTATGGTACTGCTTTCCTTCTTTTTAATTTATTTATTATACTTATCCAAGGAGCTGAGTTAAAAGCATTAGTAATAGCTAGTGTAATCTGATATTTTTTATAATTGTTTTCATAGTGTCTATTGCATCTAGTATAAATAATCCTTTCCTTAACCCAAATTGTTATTGCGCCAAATCCTCTTTTTGTGCAATCTCTTCGAAAAGTCTTTTGTTAATGATCTGTTCAAAGAGTCTCAGCAGCAGCAGAAGTAATAGTGTAGTAGTTGTAGTAGAAATACTAGTAAGAGTATATATAACAATACCAATTATTATTATTATTATTATTATTATTATTATTATTATTATTACAAATATAACCTATACATGTAACACAGAGAGAGAATCTTAGGAACGTATTCTGCAGTACTGTAAGGGGTCCGAAGAATGGAGAAAAAGGAATTTACCAGGCTCGATTATTAACGGGGGTAGAGGGTAGCGTCAGTGCTGAACTTTGCAGCAGAAAGGAATGAGGAGCAGGGAGTAGGTAAATTTTTATGCAAAATGAAACATTTCAGATTGGAATAAACAATCAAGCGGAAGAGGGAAAATATTTATCAGGACTCTTTAGGATTAACAGAGACAGATAGTCATTCAGGATTCTGCTGGCAGGCAAAGAAAAGAAGAAGAGATATGGTAAATTTTTGATGAAAGTGAGATGGCTCAGCTGTGAAACGTCTGATAACCAGGTAGAGGGGTGATGGAAATAAATTGAATGAATTTAATTGTGTGTGTGTGTGTGTGTGTGTGTGTGTGTGTGTGTGTGTGTGTGTGTGTGTGTGTAAGGGTCCTACCGTTTCCTCTTTTTATTTTTATTTATTTCTATTATTTCTTTTTTATTCTGTTGCTAAATATATGTTTGTCTTATATTTTATTATGAACTATATACTGTAATATCTTGCATTCAATAAAACAAACCTAATGTATCATTAGGCACATGCGCCCATTGAAATTTTGTTGTAACTACCAATTGAATAAATATACCACCCCACCACCACCAACACCACGCTCACAACCACCATAACATCATCATCGTCATCGTCATCATCATCAGATGACAAAAGGCGGAATAATAAACGGTTAGGCTAACAATAAACATTTTTTTCACTATAGTTTCTATTTTCAACATAGCCTGCGAAAGAGCAATATATTTTTTCAACGATTTTCCAATGCAGAAATAAGCATCCACCGCAGATTTTACATTCTTATGAGTTGAAATCTTCCCCCAACCAAGAGAGTTTTGAGCTTAGTAAATAAATGGAAAAACAAAGTCAGCTAACTCAGAGATTTAAGCCACATTCGGTGTGCGTGCACATTATCTTCTTATGCGTTGATGCGATGACTTTACAGGTAGATTTTCTTGTCATCGATTTCTTTGAAGCTGGGCAACCAGATTCTTGTGTAGTTCTTCAGTTAAAATGTCTTTATTAATGATTTGTTTATTGATCTTAATATTGTTTTATTTCCATTTTGTCGCAACCGCGGCATCCACCTTACTGAAAGATTTTCCATGTCTAGTACTTCAGTTAAAATGTCTTTATTAATTATTTGTTTATTGATCTTCTCGCGACGTCTGTAGATTGGATGCGATTACTATAAGTGAAAATCTATAGTTGTGAATATAATGAAATGATAGGAATTAATGATGGCGCCTTAAAGCTATCTAGGATACACCTTCTTAGGTCAAGAAAAGGCTCGGAAGAAACTGTATCCAGACAGCTTGAACTGACCCAGTATCGAAACCAGGCTCTCCAGATTAGTAGTCCCAAACGCTAGCACTAGACCAGGGAGCCAGTCTTAAAGTATGGTACACCCGTTTCATAGATATGTTTACCATGGTGGCTATTTTGCTCAGTTTGAGTCTTCTGTATGCAAACAATAGATCAAACAAAGATTTTGTAATTATTTCGTTTGTTATGGCGTTCAGTGCGGACCTGTCCTGCAGCGTTTGAACTTAGCTACCCAAATTTTTACACTCATCTACGTTGGAGCACTTTTCCGCTATGTACCTTTCATTTCTACAAAATTTTCTGCAGGTTTAAAGCCTTTTAAACTAAAAGCAATTAATAAAACCATGATGTTCAATGTTGTCCATTTTAAAATATAGGAATTATTTTCTTTTGAACAATAACTAATAAAATTACTTAAAAGGTTGCATTTTCAGTGCTACCAAGTAAAAGATTGACGTCGTTTCAAATTATAATAAAAATGAAAAAATTACCTATCATTGTCCTGTATGATAAGCTAGTAATTATCATTCCGTTCACTAAAGTTTCAGTAATTTCTGCTGCTGCCGTTATTCACAATAAAATAACAAAAAATCAATAAATAATTGCAATAAACGATAACTACATGCATCATAGAGTTTTAATATCGACTTTAAAATAGCAGAGCTATGTCGAAAGGGATTATTTTATGCTGATAATTGGAATAAACAAAACAACTTGTGGCTATCAGCTTACAATAATTTCAAAACAGTGTCGGTTAACGAATAAAGTTTTATCCCCGGCCGGTTTCGGCAAAAAGTAAACATGTCTTTAACATGCTTTTTCTAAAAAAATTATTTGAGCAATCTCAAAGGGAAAACCATTTTGAAAGTTACAACTTTTATCACCAAATCTGTGGAAAGATATAGTAAAAATAATCTTAAAAGTTAGTTAGAGCACCTCAAGCATAGGTACATAAAAACTGTTGATTTCAGCATCGTGTAATCACAGAACTATGCTGCTATATTTTTATCTATTAATACCCTGAACACTATAAATTCCATATAATAAAGTGAATAACAACGATTCACAACTTAAATTCGCAATATTTACTTTTAAGTGTTTAATAATACCTAACAAATTCTATAGATGTCCAGAAGACTACAAAAAATCATCATATCTTTGTATATCACCCCATAGTCAGCGTCGATAAATTCCTTGCTGTTATTTTTCGTTTGCATTATGTACTATTGTAGACATTAAAACTTTTTTAAATTTCTCTATTTCTGTCACAATATCCCGTATATCTTAAAAATTACATGTTTTCTTTTGTAAAATTTGCATTTTCATAAGCTGTATTTTTTGGCCTATGTTCTTTTTGTTACAGTTTTTCGTGTATCAATTTCATATAGTAGAAGCAGAGCATGATTCGGAATCCTCTTCTGACTCAGATTCGTCAGAACGTGCCTGCACTTCTATATTGGATGACAATGACAATTATGTTGATATATGTGAAGGTGATCCGAAGTGGTGCCAACTAGTGCGGGAATTTTATGGGTAATAACAATGTAACTTAATGTTTGTGTATGAAACCATCCATCTGTGCAGCTGTGGCTTCCGACTTAGGCACACTAAGATAATATTTATAATATGCATTACTTAAGATGTTCCAGTTAAGTTCTGGAGGATGTTTTAAAGAGACATGTGTTAATAAGACGCCCCTTCCACAAATCTATGAAACAATACCTGAATTCAGCATCAGAGAATCTTTCTATCCCTCATTCTACAAAATCTTCTTTAATGTTCTAAAATCAATGAAGTATTTTTGATTTTGCTAATAATTTTGGCAAAATGGCAAATTTCTGATGGAATTATCCCTTTCTAATAAACGCATGAGTACCAAATATATTTAGATACAAAAGTGAGCGAGGTCCAAAATATAAATAAATAATATTATAAAGATCTGCTCGTATTTTTGTGATAGTATTGAACGCCCGTTTTCATTACTGATGCATCATAGACTGTGATGATGCGAGAATATATGAAAGGCAATTTACTAATGAAGTGTTCAAGGTTTAATTTCGCGTAGCTTGCACAACGTCATTTAAGAGAGTTGTGGAGAACTCAAAGCGGAGGGGACTATTTGGAATACATTTCTAGTGGGAATCAAGCTGCAGTCTTCCCATTTGAGTCATAGGCTAAACAATCTCGATACGCTACCCGGTATTTCTGGACATCTGTGATTTAGCACAATGAATCAACGCAAGTATCATCTGGCAGCTCACAATTTTGAACTTATTAATATGAAATGTAAGAAACATACAAGTTACATTCAAGTGTGGCATGAGCTTGTGCTGCACTTGCTGGTATTCTACCAAGAATGGAAAACAAAATGTATTTAAATAACAAAAAACACTATAACAGTGGAAGAGAGTGGCTGACAATGCATTCTATAAATGGGAATGATAGTGCTGATGTTGTGAATAACTCCAGTGCAGGTGCACGTGTGATTGCTCCTAAATGTGTACATAAACAAAATACTGAAGATACTGAAGATACAAGAAGGTACAAGAGAAGGAAAACTGGTTTCATGTCCTGTGATATCTCCTATACACCAACAATTTATAATAATTCGGGTGAACAACTTAGTTCACTTCATTGAAGTGTTTGAGTCCATAAACAGAAAAAATTGTAATAAAAATGAATAAATACAAAATTTACGACGAAAATATTAATTATCTGAAAGTAAACACCTCCCTTTTAATCGCATGCTTACATCACTCGCTGAGCAAACATATTTGAGACTGCCACGGATTGCATAATTTGCAAATGTAGAACGCTTTAATTGCTTTATCATCTCATCAGTGAGTAATTTTCATATGATGGCTGCACAGTCAGATAATAAGAATATATGCTGGAATACTTCATTCACTATTCTATTACTAGATATTCTAAATGATATGCACTCGTTTGCAAATTCTTTGAAAAATCAACAGTTGTTGACGTTATGAGACAAAACGTTCCTTATGAGAGCAAAATTAGGTATAAGAGAAGAATTCTTGCTCAGATTCTTCCCACTCATTCAAATGATGACACACTCAGAATCAATAACGTGACAACAGATGCTGCCAATACTAACAACAGTTAAAATGCTTTAACACGGATTTCAGCAGCATTACATTTTATAAAGAATGTTCTTAAAATGTTGTTTTTTATTTCTGTTAACAAATACAACAAATTTTGAGTTCATGCAGCATTTGTCAGTTGTTTGAAAAAGTTGAAAGCTATTAACTTTTAACACGTACACATTATACTGTATAACACTATAATCTATTAAACATTTACTTTTAATTTAGGTTGCTTATAAAAGAGATTTTTATATGGCATAGAACATTGCGGAACTTTCATTTTGGAAACATACAAAAAATTCAAAATAAAAGTTTGGTGACATAAGTAATTAATTATTTTTAATATTTGTTTCAATGTTAGTCATGAACGATATTTTAAATGAATTAATTATTCATTTTGTTGCTCTAGGAACATACATAATAGTGGTGTTTTTTCATATTAAATTGATGGAAATATTCAAATGATACTACCAAAGATATGCCTTATTCGGAAAAAAAACTTAAAAAGTATCTTATAATTTTGTTTAGAAACTAGATTTTCTCTAAATTCTCACTATTGGGTAATTTATTTATAACCTCGGTTGTTTTTGAAAATATGCTAAGGTATTGCTTTTAAATATGCAAGAGTAGAATGTCAGAAACTTGATACAGAATTTACACGCACAAATAAAAAAAACTTTATGTGAGGGGTATTTTATATTTCAACCCCCGAATTTAGAATGTACACTTTGGAATTTAATTTAATTTTGTTTCATCACAATTAAGGTATTAACATTTTCAATGAACCCCATACTAAAACAAAGACTTAGTTTGATGGTATTGATCCAGGTTAAAAACGAATCTAATACTGAACCTTTTGTTTACAGATCAAACGCACCCGACTTTGTGTACCGAGGATGTGCTTGAATGTTTCTTTGTAAGATAAAAATAGAAGAAAAATAAAACTTTAATTGTTTATTACTTTTATTTTATTAACCAATTTATTTCCCCAGCATTTCCTGACCTTTAAAGTACAATATTAAACTGTATACTGTGCTGTACTACGCAGTGCAAAAGTAAGGCAAATTTACAAAAAAAAGATGGCGACTAATATGATTATAATAAAAAAGACTTTATAAACGTCTGTCAAGCTATGATGCAGAGTTGTAGCATGGTGGAGTGTTAATGAGCTATGAGATATGTGTTCAGTTTCGAAACATACTCTTCAATACAAATGTGACTCTTGAAATAGAAACTCACTTGTTCATTTGTTCTTCCCTCTTTTTTCTAAAGACATTTCTGGCTCGTTCTATGTGACAAATGCGATGCAATACTTCTCCGACACCTGTTATTCCTCATCGATAAATGTGTATGCCTGTATCTTTAAACAAATTTAATAGTACCATGCAGTTTATTACAAATACTCTACAGTGTCTGTTAACTATAGAATAGTTTATTTGAAATAGAATATTTAATTATAATTTACATGAACAAGACCATAGGGCTTTCTATTGCACTTAACCAGTACTAATTAACACAATTAATGAAAGAAGACATAGAGACACTATTTAAAATAGACATCTACACTGATGAATTCATGTCATATATCTGAAATTAACACAATATCAGTTTACTTATTCAACCTAATGAATGAAGTATGCAAATGGTTTCTCTTACAAGGCACAATTAGTGATTTAAGTTATATTATTAAAACCTAGATTATATAATTTTAATGAATTTAGTGCATGCCTACTTGAAATAAAAAAATATACTTTTAAATTTAATTAAACAGTACATTAAGAGAAAATTAATGTAATAAATATAAATACACAAATAATAAATCCAAATCACAGAAATCAAGAAGAGATAGAACAATTAATACGACAAAGAACACGAAGTTTGAGGAGCAGATCACTGAAGTGAGACTTGGTACCTTATTGATAATGTAAAAATAATTTTTGAAAAGCAAAGTCAAGTATCAGAATTTCAAAGTAAGATTAAACATGCAAAACCCGGTTCAGAACAATATTTTCGGCATTAGAGCCGTGGTAGCGATTGACCCTTTGTGCCTACCCTCCCAAATGGGTCACCACCGTAAGTGGCGATGTAGAAAAGAAAACCTTTACTCATTAAGCAGTTTCCTTCGTCTTTCTTCGAGGGATGTGAAATGAAAATTTCGAGCCACATACCTCCAGAGCCACGTACAAACTAGAGACATTTCATTTGGTCAAGGATGTAAAGCAGGCATTAATAAACAAGTTTAATTTTGAAGGGAATATTTTAATTTGTTTTATAATAATTATTAATTACAACTACTACGTTAAATACTTATTAGTTAATTATTTAGAACAACAATGTAATAAATTTAAAACGATTATACTCCGACTACACCCTCTAATGTCAAGGCTACTATGAGTTTAGATACTACGCGAGTGCTTCATTTAAATATAATATATGTGGTTTGAGCGATGGGCAGATAATTAGTAACGTGAAAATATGAAGCAGCGTTAGCAAATATGCAATAAAACATGGTATAAATATTTTAAAAATTGTGTAAGTTAATGCAGGAAATATCTGTATATAATCAAATTTTCATGCTATTAAAACGTACAGTTAAAGTGTTAATTACCTTCAACAGAATAAGGAAGTAAGTTACTTGGTGTTGTAACATAATAGATAGTTCTTTTAATACACAAGTTGATTTACTTTTTTCTGTGGCAGTTGTCTATTTAGAAAGCAGGGGTTTAAAAAACATTGTTTTAATATTGCGGTTGTACCCACGAAAAGCTTTTTAAACAATGTCTTTAAATCGCCCTGATCCTATTTACTAGGTACCAATAAGATTATATACATATATATATATATATATATATATATATATATATATGTGTGTGTGTGTGTGTGTGTGTGTGTATGGCGACTTTTAACGCTGTAGTGCTCGCGATTTTTGTAATCCTCAACAACACTAGCATAAAATGAACAATACATCAGTTCATTAACCATATAAACTGAACCATTGGGAGAGGGGCTAGCCTAAAGAGAAAGTTTAAAAATCACTCTAGGGGCCGCAATTTTTATTTTTCTCCAAGTAGACTCAGTATAAACAATTGAAATGAAATAAGAAAAATAGTATCTGAAAATCAGTAAAATTGAACAAATAAAATGTGGAGGTTAACTCGTATCTGAAAATCGAATTTTTGTATTCTTCGGGGACGTCGATTAAAATGGTCCAGTGGGAGATGTGCCTTAGGGGGGAGTTGTTATTGTTAGCATTAATCATTAATGATTGCACCGCCATGTACTCGTGAGCGGGAAGTCTGGAGTTAATTCCCACCAGGATCACCCTCCCTGATAGGTCTTTTCCAGGTTTACCTCAGTTCTTATAAATGGCAAATGCCGGGGAGGTACCCTAAACTTAGGCCTGGATCGCTTCCTAACTATAAAGAAAAAATCTTTTAAAAATTTATCATTTCATCTTAGTGCTTCATCAGTACCCACCAGCTATGGTATCTTAGTAGTTAAAACGGGCGTTAAATACAATTAAACAATTTACATTGGTTATTGCCTCCAAGGGATAAACCCTTGGTTTAATATGAAAGAATATGGGCAAAATGGCTGCATATGTGCACAGATGAATAATCGGACTTCCCTTACAGACAATGGCCGTCGTGCGGGTTCAATAGCGAATGGCAGCGGAAAATGCCGAATACCTGGGAATGCTGGAGATATACAAAGCGATTACAAATCTTACGCTGTAATGTATGTGTTTGCCAATCTTTATAGTGTACAGTATACAATAAAAGAAGGCGCAGAGAGCATAACTATTTCAGCACACAGAAAAAAAAAATAAATTGTAAGCATGATATTAATTATGTGGCTTAAATATTAATCAAATTTCGTTTTAGTTGTTATACAGCTAAATACAAGTGAAACCTTTAAGCATAATGTAACACGTATTAAAACAGTACTGATTCGGGAAAAGCATTAAGATTTAAACCTAAAAATTAAGTTTTTTATTAAATACACACAGTATCTTCAGTTAGTGTTATTTGTTTTTTTTTACTAATTTTCTATCCTAGCGCTGTGTTTAAAGTCATAATCTACAAAAAATCAACTTCTGAGGAATTTGCTTAGTTTATTCAGTTCCTGCGTAACACGACTTTTAATCTTCGTCTATTTTCTCTTAATACAGTTTTATAATCGTTAAAACTCCACCTAACACCATAAGAGGTAAAGCGGATCCTTTTACGTGTTGAATTAAATCCAGATGAGTTCATATTTGATTGATCACTTAAAATGACACTGAATGAGCGCTAGTATTGTGTTCAACTCCATTTTCACTGCTTCTCCGAGATTTCTAATGAGATGTTCTAACACTTTTCACGCAATGTTAAGGGTTAAGGACAGAGAGGTGTGTCTTTTTTTGGAGAGTGTTTACGCAGTTGTGATGTATCAGAAATTAGCTGTAAGTATGCTATGTACATATTCTTTTACTGTTTTAAGCAGCACTGTTTTGTCTAAAGCACTAAACATATTCTCAATAGCTTCGGTGTAAGTGCACAATGCTTTACTGCCTCTAACTCATCAAGGTATCATTGGTTACCCTGCTTTTAACATTTCATAGAAAACAATTTTGATGTAGATATTCATTGTTGTAAAACAAAATTTATATTATTTAGTGAAAAATTAATTTATGCTTCTATCTGCCGAACAATGTGCTTGCGACCATATTAATTGACCATGAATAGAGCAGAAATTTTAATTTTTAACTAACTTCTATCATTTTATTTGTACTGTAACAAAACACAGGCAAGTAACTTAGGCTGGTCTCTAGATTTAGTCTCTCAAGTTCGCATGTGTTTTGCAAAATATTTAAATTATAACACGTTAAATTATATACTAAATATATGTGTCTAATTAATCTATTGTGTACTAAAACAGGGCTCGATTTCATTTATTTTTTATTTAAACATCAAGTCACAGCCAATTGTTTTGAGGGCTTATTTTAGTTTCATAAAGCTACCAAATGAATAAAATATAAGTTATTTGATAATGTTCATTTATTTGCTAAAATTAATTCAAATTAAATTGAGTTATTCCAGACCATAATTTGGCTAAAATTAAAGAAAGTAATGATTATTTTTTGGAATGAAAATGTGCATGATTGTAACGTGCACACAACAAATACAACAAATATCTTGAGATTGTTGTAATTTCAAGCTTACAAATTAATGATAAGAAACACACACAATTGCACTGTACCAGAAAAGCATTTCAAGTATATCTACTGTCTCAGTTGGTCACGTAATCAATCCAGCTTGAAGATCAAGGTTGTAACAGTGAAACATACCTTTGTTCGATTATTCAAGTAACCTGTTTATTAATTTTTCCGAATGAAAGCAAACAATTGTTTTCATATAGGAACTAAAGCTTGCGACTATATGCCAGGTGAATGAATTGAGTCATAACTTTGATAAAACGTGCAAATGTTCTAATCTTTTAACTCATTTTATTGTTTGAAAATCAACACTATGATAGAGCAAATTATTCTATCTTATAATAAACCTAATTTAATCAAAATAATAATTACTAAAGTATATAAATTGTAGTAAACATCAAGGGTCAAACCTTTTGGAAATGCAGCTACATTTTAACATACTGTATGTGTTATGTTTAAGGCAAGCATTTATATTCAAATATATATTTTCTATTAAAAAGAATGTAAAACTTAGGCTATACTTTCAAATATGTTACTTGTAATACAAATTAAAGACTTTTATTTTTTTTTTTTTATATTTCTGTGTTATGCCCTTATTTATATATATGCTTATTGTATATACCTAGGATTGTTCCGTCGGTCCTGGTGGTGTAGTGGTTACTATACTTGCCTCCTAAACCCAAGATCGCGGGTTCGAACCCGGCCAGGACCGATGGATTTTTTCGGGGCGTAAATATCCTAAGTATGGCTTCCTTCGGAAGGGAAGTAAAGCCGTGGGTACCGTGTGGTACATTGACGGCACGAAAAAGAACCTCAAGCCTGAAAAAGAGGCCTCTGAGCAAAATTTGTCGCTCGTTTCACGCCCTGAGTTGAATGGGGCGCTGATGACCTGAGCTGTTAAAGAGCGTCCATAAATAAATCATTCAAAAAAAAAAAAAAAAGAATTGTTAAGCTGATATGTTCTACTTTTACTCAATCGCTACACCGATATTCAATTATCCCACTTTTTTTTTTTTTTTAAATTGTATTGGTTAGAATTTAAGGCAACAAAATTCTGCGTGTTATTTTCCAGAAAGTGATTTCATCACAATTGTTTACACTTCCGATTCGCCAAACTTCTCGTATTCTGCTTTCCCGCGCCTCACCGTTGCTCGCTCTCGGCGACCCAGATGGTTAAAAAGGAAATCGAAGTGCAGTTGTTCAACGAATTTATTTGCATTAATTGTAGTTTCATTGTTGTATCTCATATCATGGAAATAAACAGTTATTTTAATCGTATATTATGACATATAAAGCATCCGATTATTTTACTCCATTACTTTTCTGTTATTAAAATAATCGAAAGAGTTGCATTCGATTTGAATATCAATCGATTACCCCGTAGCTAGACCATGACCCACTCACTGTATTTAACAAACCCTAATATAGGTATCGAAGTAGACAAATGGTGGGATATGTGGTCCGTTATATCACCTTATCAATTTGAATTATCTGGATTATTACGTGGTTTATAGTTGAAGTAAATGAACAGTACCGCATTAGTTCTTTTTTAATTAAAATAATATTGATTTGGTGAAATCACACCAGAAATTGTTTAGTGTAATGTGCCATATGGGTTTTCACTTGTATACGTTTAATATGACAGTGCACAGCTTAATACCATATTTAAATTTCCTAATTAATAATAATTAAAAAGGGCGGATGTAGAGCTGACATCTTGCAAATTTTGAAGTTAATGGTGAAATTATAGTGTGTATTGAACCTATCGTACCATACTTTGTGGTTATGGAGCATATTTTCCCAGCAAATTTCTCTAATCAACCATTGTACGTGTCGGTGTGAGGCAGCAAAGAATAGGAAAAATCCGAAAAAAAGCAGGAAGTGGGATTTAGATCGAAATAATGAGAGTGTTAATGAGCCTGGTGTTATAACATGTTTTAACTCATTTGCATGTGAGGTTATGCAGAGATAGGTAGAATACTCGTAGTAAACTCGGTTTTTTTTGCTGGTTTTAAACAAATAGTTTATTTGGTTCGATGCAGTTATTTGGTTTATTTCAGTTTTTTATGCTTGAAAGTAAACATACAATATGATGTTAGTTCCTTGTTAACTATTGAATTAAAATTGATGTACTGAAATCACACCAGGCACTTGAATAATATAAAGTGTTTAGTAAAACATGGGTAACTCTTGCATTTCTTAATTTTGCCAGTGCACAGCTTCTACCTTTATTTACATTTTCTAAATATCTGCAATTAAAGGAAGGGTGAATAGATCATGTATTAAGCATTTCTTACTAAAATTTGTGGTTCGGAAGGACATTTTCTTTATGAAAATTTCCTTAATCTACTATCTTATGTGACAATGAAGGGTAATGAAAAGGAATGATCCGGAGGGCCATATGAAATGGATTTTGGAGCCAGATAGAGAATTTTAATAAATGGTATGAGCAGGATATTAGGTTTCGACTTCTTTGCAACTGAGGTTAAGAAAAACAGATAGACCCTTTATAACTATTGCCAAGGATAACTATGTCCTTTTACTAAAAATACATTATAAATACGATATTGTCCAAACTGTGTCGATTAGCTATAAGGAGCCCAGTTATTTGGAAGTTCGTGTATTTTATAAAAAGATGTGCTTACCTATGGAGAAGTTTTAAATGTTATTATTTAAATTTCGTTTATATATGAGAGATATTGTTTGTAAATAATTTAAGATTCTAAAACAATGGAAATATTTCTTAATGAAAAATAATACTATCTTGTAAACATAATACTGCGCAAAATTCAGTAATTGTTATTCGCATTATAGGGCAACTTCGGCCACCATTTATTTCCGTACTGGGGGTCTGATAAATATGGTTGGTCTTGGTCAGACAGTACAAGTGGTATCGTTTTCGAACTCATCATAGTCTAATGCCTGTAATAGAACATGCATTTAAGTATGAATGTACATGTAAATAAACGCATGTGGGGTTTCTGTGCTCAGTTAGTCACTTGAATAGAACAATATTACTAGAATATTAATGCACTTTTGCACTTTTGCACTAATGCACTTAATGCACTTTTTATGCCATGGAGGATTTCCTTGGAAAACGATTTTATTTTCCAATTTTAACTAATCTTATATTCTTCAACAGAAAACGTGTACGTATTATCTGAAAAGCAGTCTTGCGTAAACCAAAGCACTTAGCCAGAAATTTAGAGACCCATAATCGCCATAATTTTGCTTTCGCGCTATCTTTATACCGTTACTTGCATTTATACCAAAATATATAGTAGAGTTAGAAATTTAAAAACAATTCTATGCTAATGTTAAGTAAGTTCTATCGGTCTGTGATACAATTATCGGTCTATGTTTATGTCAAGTTAATATAAATATATAACAGCATCATCAGAGCAAGGTTCAATTTTTTTTTTCAACATGAATCGTTTGTAGTTAGCAGGACTGCTTCTCACACTTTCAATGGTAAGATATAAAGTTATGTTTATTGGGCATTCTTTTTAGAAATGATTTCATTTAAATAATAATTATTTACTCTATCTGTAAATGTGACAACAGTTCAACATGTGATTGTTGTAAGAAATCAAAAAAGTAGAGAGCTTCGATAATAAAGGAAACAGGATCAGTATTGCAAAGTACTTTATTTCTCGACATAGTCCCTCAAATTTCAACGCACTTGCTCCAAATTTTCTCCACGTTTGTGATTCGCTCATGCAAGTGAGTTTCTTCGAGGATCTCAAAACACTTGTTCACCACTTGTACGAGCTCTTCATTTGAGCTGTGTCCACCCTGGAAAGTTTTGAGTTTGGGAACAGATCGTAACCCGAGGGCGCGAGATAAAGTGAATTGGGTAGGTGTGGATGCATTTCAAATCGTAATTCGGTAAATTTTTCCTGAGCGACATCGCCTGAATGCGCCAGAGTAATGTCATGGCTAAACTCATTTTATTATTGAGCATTCCCGAACTCGCATCGCTCTATTAAGTGTGGTAATATTCTGCAGTAATGTTTTTTTCCCTTCTCAAGCAGTCAATGAAGAGAATTCCGCTTTCATCCCTAAAACTGAAGCCGTCAATTTTCCAAAGGATAGAGCGCTTTTCGCCTTTATGGGAGTTGATTCGCCTCATGTGATTCCACTGTCTACATTGTCGTTTCATACTCCGTGTATAATAATGAATCCACAGTTGGTTCATATTCATTCAAAGGGTGTACAAAATATCGGGTTGTTTCTTTTTAAATATTTTAAAGCAATCGGCAGTGTTAGTATGCGATTTTGTTTCTGCCGCGGAGAGAGCAGACCATCTTGCGCAAAGTTTTTCATGTGAAATTCATAATGCAAAATATAATGAAAATGCTCAGTTGAGATGCTCGTGCCCTCTGCTAATTCCCGCACTTTCACTCGTCCTTCAGCCAAATCAATGTCAGGGACTTTACACTTGATTCCTGATTAATTACTCAAGGTAAAACGGTATTATAGAAATGACACGTCAACCAATTAATATAATTATCTTGTGCATTTCTTTTAGTATTTTCCAAACCATAAAACAATTAAATAATCAAGAATTCTAACCTTATTCATTTTTCAATGTTACTCCAAAAGCTTGCGTTTAAACAGCTGCCAAAAACGATTTAACATCAGAATTACTTAGTGGACATAGAAAATCGATACACAGAACGTACACGAATGAATTTACTTATCTAACCTCGCTCTTAAACCTAAAAAAGAAAAACTGCTGATTTTGAAAAAAAAATGTAAAACTTTTATTACTTTGAAAATATTAAAGAAATACTCGCATTAATCATTTTCGCTTACGTTAATGGAGAATTTTCCGAACACAGTATTACAAAACTAAGATAAATATTTTAACTTTTATTTTGTTTAATTATGACAATGAACTTTGCAGTTTTTAAACAAAATCGGAATATTTTCTTTGAATTTTAATAAGGGACAATTTTTCATTATGAAAATTAATTTACTTTATACTTCTTTAAGCATAATATGAATTAAAATATTATAATGGTTTATTATATATAATATAAATGAAAAATAAAAATAAAGTAACACTATTAACAATGTAACAAATTAACAGCTATAATAAAAGTAGATAAGGATAAAACACTGAGAAAAAGTATTATTGGTTATTATTATTTGGTTTAGCTTCTTGCCATTGAAGAACTCCATTAGTTCGAAATATAGCAATTTCAAGTGTTACTTTTTCTCAGTGTTTTATCCTTATCTACTTATATATATTAAATTATCTAAAATTAAATAAAACAAATATAGAACAAGGACGAAATAACAATTTAATTATTAAATACGCTAAAGCTGTAAGCAAATAATAATATGCACAATTTTTGTGGACGAATACTCTAACGTTAACGGTACCTGTTTCACAGAAAACGGAACTGAACTCTATAATTCCCGAGGCTTAGACTAGAGGCATAACATTTGACTAACACCCGAGAATTTACCCCGTTTATAATAATCAAGAATCATGGAAATACTGGCTGAATGTATAGGCCTTGAGGTATGGCGGAAAAATTGTAATAGTAGTAGTATTAGCAGTAGCAGCAGCAATAGTAGTAGTAGTAGTAGTAGTAGTAGTAGTAGTAGTAGTAGTAGTAGTAGTAGTAGTAGTAGTAGCAGTAGCAGTAGTAGTAGTAGTAGTAGTAGTAGTAGCAGCAGTAGTAGTAGTAGTAGTAGTAGTAGTAGTAGTAGTAGTAGTATTAGCAGTAGTAGTAGTAGTAGCAGTAGTAGCAGCAGCAGTAGTAGTAGCAGCAGCAGTAGTAGTAGTAGTAGTAGTACTAGTAGTAGTAGTAGTAGTAGTAGTAGTGTTAGTAGAATAGTAGTTGTAGTATGGATGGTGGTAGTAATAGTAGTAGAGTATGTATACAATATATTATTATTTATATCCTCAACATGTAACACGTGTCATAGGACTTAAAAATGCAGAGAAAATAATCTTGAGAATATATTCTGGCATATTAAAAGAAATAAAATAAAATAAAAACTGTATACTCCACCCTGGTACCTGGATTCCTAAACCAGGATATGTATATAAAAATTTCCATTTATTATAACTATACAATTCAATAATCTCTTATTACATTATTTTACAGATTTTCCTAATAGCTAGATTAAAATAATATATTAAAACAGTAAGGAAAAATGACTGAAAATAATTAAATTAAACCAAAATATACAGTCTCCTTAACTTATTTCAATCATACTAATCACCTTCTCTTTAACAACTTACTTCACTTAAATTCATTTATCACTATTAATCTTTCCTACTAATTTCATTTATTTATCCCAACACTTTAACTCATTAAACGCTATCACCTGCTTCAACCATATCACTCTCTAGCTTTTCTTCCCAACTGATCCTTCTTCCATCCCTCTTGATCCTCCTGGATCCCTGTTTGCACCATTTATCGCGCTCTGCTCCTCCTCTCCAGACACCACTTCATCATTCACCATCACCTCCCGCCACTCATTCCAGTGTATCTTCATCACCCTTTAATTTCCTTTTTAATCTTTTCTTCCATCTTCTTCCCGGGGCCATAACGCTTATAGGTAAAAGCCTTCAGCTTCCTCCCCATTCTGTACTTCAGGTTGTAAATCAAAATTATCCCCGTCTATTTTAAATTTAGGTATCTTCATCTTCTTAATCACTCCATTCTTCCTTGGCTTTATCTTCTCCTCTACAATTCCCTTCCTGTTGATTTAAATAAATTTATCTTGTATATTTTCTATTATTGTTAAGTTATTTGTGTTTTGGGATTGTCTTTGTATACGTATGCGTTCTGATCTTCTTACTTCTTCCTCAGCTTCTTCATTACTTCCTAATTCTGCTCTTGTGGTATTAACTCTTCCCGTGCTAGATTAATGCAGCCTGCTCAAGGTATTTATACAGGCCCTTATTTCTAAGTATATGTGCCACCTGATCGCCACTTAACATACCTCTTTCTTCTCTCACATGTTCTAAATAGTGTCTTCATTCAAATATTAACGTACTATGGTTATCCTGTTTTTTGCAAAGGGTACATATGTCGTCCTGAGTTCTGTTAGTTTTTTTCCAATAAGTTTTGTAAGGTTCGTGTCCTGTAAGATATTGTACCATGCTTTTGGTAGGTTGTATAAATTTAAGTTTTAATCTCTCAAAAAAGTTGTTAAATAAGTTGAAGACTCTCCTGCCTGCCTCGGCATTTTCCCATTCGCGTTGCCATTGTACTTTTAGTTGACATTTTATTTCCTTTAAGATTGCCGATTGTTACATTTACTTTCTGCAGGTTACCTTTCTTCAACCAATAAACAGCGCCTCTTAATTTAATCCATAAGTCAATTGGCTATACTCCTGTAACTACTAAAAGGGTCATAGTGGGTGAGGTGCTTAATGCCCCTGTAAATCGTAACACCTTCCTTTGTGATCTTCTTAATAGAGTATTTATTTGGACATCCTTCATCCTCAAAGCCCAGAACCCTGCTCCATAAATCATTATTAAAGCAAAAATGCTCGTGTGGTATGTTGTAATGGCGTTTAATGGATTTTTAAAATTCAACTGAACTTATCTTGCTAATTTCATCACAACATTTTCGGATTTTTTTCGTACGTATTCAGTATGTTTTCTAAAATTTATGTTTTCATCTAAGTAAATTCCCAGATATTTTGCTTCTTTTTGGCGTTTTATATTTTGGTTGTTATATTTTATACATGGATCTCTTTTGAGTTTACCTTTCAAAAGCATGTAGCCTGATTTATTTGGAGCGAATTGGAGTTTAGTTTTACTGTACCAATTACTTAATTTATTCGCTCTTCTTTCTATATCTGCTCTATGGCGTCCTTATATTAGAAATAAATCATCTTCGACATACGCGATGGTTTTTGTCACAGTTTGTTTAGTTCGTCTAAAAGAGTCTCCAAAACTATGTCCCAAAAAGTGGCCCTAGGATCGAGCCTTGTGGACATGCTTTAGTTATATCTCTGTAAATTATTTCTTCAGTACCTTTTACATGAACCCTTCTGTGTTTGCAGTAATCTATTATCACGTATAGGCATTTAGGAAGATCTATTTTCCGAAACCTCTCAAACAGTGCCGGCTACCATAAATTATCGAAAGCGCTGGAAATATAAATTAAAATTCCAATTAAGTATTTTGAAATTGAGTTATTGGCCATTTACAGTAGGTGGTTTATTGTGTCTTGAGTGATTTTCCTTTTCTAAAACCGAATTGATTGTTATTCATACTTGTCATGATCCTAAATTCTTTTAATCTTTTACAAACGAGTACTTCTACAATTTTTCCAAGAGTATTTAGGACACATATAGGTCTATATGATTTTGGTTCCTTAGGATTCTTGTCGGCACTTTTCTTTAAGATAATAACTTTTTCTGTTTTCCAGCAATAGGGAAAGCGCCCTTGCCATATACAGTGATTAAAAAGTCGATATAAGAACGGTATCTTCCAAATTTATCAGAACTTCATTCATTACTCCATTCAGGCCTGCTGCTTTTTTCCTTTTTAGCTTACTTACAGCTAACTTAATTTTCAACGTATCAAAAGCTGGATTAGTCTATTATTTCTATATATGGTGTTCATATCTACTCCTTTTGGAATGCGCTGAATATTATCCATGATCTCATCATCCTGGGGAAGTAACTTGTCCAGAAGAGCATTTACAGAGCTTTTCCGATCTGTAGTCATTTCACATTGTCATTTTTATTGTATTCAGAATTTCCGCTTTCTTAATTTTTTCCATAATAATTTTATAGGGCATTCTCCATATGTTGGTGTCTATTTCTTTTTCTACGAAAGTTTTCCATGAGTATGTCCTTCTTTCTTCTAAGGTGGTTTTATATTTATTTTAACTTCTCTATATTTAAATTTCTCTCCCTTTCTTCCGCAATTATCGGTTTTTGATAATTTCTTCTTAGTTTCTAATTTTGCTTCTTGCTTTATGCAATGCATCCGTCCAAATACTGTCATAATATTTCTTGGGTATGGTTGTGGGAACAGATTTCTCCATGGCCTTTCGTATTGTATGGACAAGGCTAATGGTATCCTTATCAATAGACTCTCCTTCATATTATAAACTTTGTTTTCAAATTCCTGTCTCAGAAGATTCTAGTCTGCTTGTTTGTAATTGTAAATTTTCTCCCCTCTTCTTCTTTAAATTTTGGTTTTCGTGTACAGTAATAGAAATAGATTAATCTATGATCACTAGTGGTTATATCTTGACTATTTTCTAGTTTATTATTTTATTATTTGAGCTTAACTTACATAAATTTATGTAACTGTTGGCAGTAGCACCAGTTCTGTTTTCGAAAATAGGAGGATTGTTGGGTTGATTATTGACAAATAGATTTAGTTCAGAATTTTTTTTTCCATTTTTTCTCCTCTTTCATCTTTGATGTTACTATACCACCGTCAGATATGGCATTGACATCACTTGTAAAAATTTGCTCACTCTTTTACTATTGTTATATAAGGTTGATTGGATGGTTATAATGAAAATATTGATTTGTTATTGCTGCCATACGTTACTTCAATACAGTTGTATGTGTGTCTCCGAATTGTGTTATATTGACTATTTTTAAATTTGGATTATATATTATAAATGATGCCATAGGATTTTCTCTATAACTTCTTATCCGTGTTCTTGCTGGGATATGCGCTATTTTGCCTTTAAAGGAATAAGGTTCCTGAATGCATGAGATGTCTAGCCTCTGTTCTTCTGCAGTTTTATTTATTTCCGACATCACTTGTTTACTTCTCTGGGCGTTTATTTGGCCAATTTTGATTATTCTACGCTCGTCATAATCTGCCATGTTGTCTTTTACATAATGCTTATCCAGAGTTAGGAACGGAGTGATGTTGGTACCCGTCCTAAATTCTTGATTGGTTACTTTCTTGGGTTTAGAACTAGGTTTATTATTACTTCCTAGTGGTTTTATTATAGAGCCAAAATTATTTTCTTTGTTTTTGTTCATGTTTGTTTTGTTTCTTGATAGAGTGTTTGTTTTTGAAAGGAATATTAGCAGGATGTCTGGGCATTGTTGGAGAACTAGGTATTTTGGCTTCAGTCCTTGGAGTACTTCCGGAGTAACTTTTGGAGTAATTTACCCCATCGAGCCGGATTTGAGCATAACAATTAGGCCAATTTTGTTTTATGTTGAAAACTGTCCTGCCATAGCAAAGTACAAAGTGTTTGTATACTTCATCCTAGCATACTGCAAGGATAACGAGGAATGGAGGAAAAGGTACTTACCGGAACCGTTTTATAACGGGGTGAGAGGACAGTGATAGTGCTGACTGACAAGGAGGAGGAGGAGAGAGTAGGTACATTTTTATACAAAGTAGGAAAAGTATCTACTACTACCGCTTAGCGGGTTAAACAAGCATTCATTTCAACAAAGTTGAGATGGACATGCTGCGCTTAGCTGGCAGGCCAGGAAAGGGAGCGGAGGTAAATTTCTGATGAAAGTGAATGACTCAGATCTGAAAAGGATGAAGACCAAGTGATAGGGATAGGCTAAACAAATTTATTGAATCTCATTGTTAGTTTTTAATGTTTCTTCTTTTCATTTTTCTTTATTTTTCTTTTGTTTTATTATTATTATTATTATTATTATTATTATTATATTATTAATATTATACACATGAATGTTTATTACATGTAATATTTAGTATAATATTTGGCATTCAGCTTAACAGACGTAGTATGTAATGAAAGGACGTACGGCCCATTGGACCAATGTACTTATTGAAATTGTATTGTATCGTGCCAATTGAAGAAATACATGAATATCACCATCACATCACGATTATCAATATTATCATCAAAAATTGACGAAAGGGATTCATTGATTACTGACTATCCTAGCATCAAGAATTTATTTTATTCTTTCAAAAGGTTTTTATTTTTATCATAGCCCCAATAGTGCAATATATTTTTTCAATTGATTTTTCATTGAATTTATTCCATCATGAAAGGTGTCTTCCCTGAGACTTGTAAACATAAGCTTTCACAACAGTTTTGACTTCCTCATAAGCTAGAAATCTTCACTCTTTCGACCAAGACTTCACCCTCCTAAGATTATTTTGAACTTAGAAAATAAATGTAAGTCAATGTCAGGTAAATCATTAATTTAGTCACTGCAGTAACTCCGGTATGCGGGCAGGCATCATCCTACTGGAAAAATATCTTTTTACGCGCTAAATCTGTCCTCTTTTGTTATATATCCTTGTGCAAGTAATATCCACTATTTATATTTTGCTCTTTTGGAAGATAATCGCTCGTCAGAATAACTTTTTAATCCCATAAAATTTATCGGGAGACTTTACTGTAATCGCTTTCTTTAGACAATCAGGGTTCGTACTCTCTTTCAACCTCTATCTTGTCGTTGAGATGTAGTAATGCACTCTGGTTTCATCAGGTAATGAATAGACGCAGAAACTGCTGAATATTTTTAAAGTATCTAGACACTCTTGGGAAGTTTGCGCTCTAAGATTTTTTTTATTTGGTATAAACAGCTGCGGCATCCATTTTGCTTAATGCTTTGTCGCGTCAAGTTCTTACCACCACGGGTGGCCGAGGTCGTTTAGGCGCGGAGGGAAGGTTTGGGGTTCGAATCCCTCCAGGACCGTTCTACTTGACTGAGGGTTTTCCAGGTTTTTCTCAGTCCTGATAAATGGCAAATGCCAGGGAGGTACCCTAAACTTAGGCCAGGCACGCTTCCTTCCTTAACAATATCCTTTCCCAATATATCACTTAATTTTATGTATCACCAGTGTTCACTGGCTGTGGTGCCTCAGTAGTAAAAACGGGCGTTAAACACCATTAAAAAAAAAGTCCAGTTTTTCAATTAAATATTTTTTTCGCGTTTTATTACCCGTTGACTGCATTGAAGTTCTTACGGCTGTAGATTCGACATGAATACTACAGGTGAATATCTATAGTTGTGAATAGGAATTAATGATGGCGCATTAAAGCTATCTGGGATACACCTTCTTGGGGCAAGAAAAAGCTCCGAAGAAACTTTATCCAGACAGCTTGAACTGACCGAGTATCGAACCCAGGATTTCCAGATTAGTAGCCCCAAATGCTACCATAAGACCATGAAGGCGGTCTTAAAATATCGAACACCCGTTTCTTAGATATGTTTAACTAGGTGACTATTCCGCTCAATTTGAGTCTTCTGTCTGCCAGTAGTAGATCAAGGATTTTTTAATTATTTCTTTTGTTGTGGCGCTCTGAACGGCAGAGTGTGAAGTTACGGTTAGCTACCCAAGCTTTTACACTTGTCTACGTTGGACAACTTTCGCGCTATATACCTTTCTTTACTACAAGCCTTATAAACTAAAAACAATTGATAACAGCATAATATTCAATAATGACATTTTTAAACTATAGGAAATTATTTTCTTTTGAACAATAACTAACAAAGATTTCCTAAAATGTTGTATTTTCATTATGACTAACTAAAAGATGACATCGTTTCAAATTGTGGAAAAAAGAAGGAAACAAAAACGAAAACCTATAATTGTCCAATATGCTACACTAGTAATTATCATTTCGTTCACTAAAGTTTCAGTTATTTCTGCTACTGTCTTATTCACAACAAAATCAAAAAAAAAAAAAAAAAAAAAAAAAAAAAATCGTTGCATTCAATGCTAACGACATGCATCATATAGTTTTAATATCTTTAAAATAGCAGAGCTATATCGAAAGGTATTTATTATTTTACGCCGATAATTGGAAAAAATAAAACAAAAGTGTTTCGTGGCTATCAGATCAGAACAAGTTCAAAATAGAGTCAATTAATGAATAAAGTTTTATTTCCGACCGGTTTCGACAAAAAACAAAAACATCTATAATATATTTCTTTCAAATTATTTGAGCATTCTCAAAGGTAAAAGCATTTTGAAAGTTTATAACTTTTATCGTCTACACTGTAGAAACATATAATAAAAACAATACAACCTTAAGTTAAAAGTTAAGTGCACCTCAAGCACAGGTACATAAAGCAGTCAATTTCAGCATCGTGTAATCACAGAGGTATGGTGCTATATTTTTATCTATTAATATCCTGAACACTATAAATCTCATTTAATAAAATGAATAACAGCGATTTGCATTTTAAATTCAAATATTTACATTTTTATGTTTAATAATACCAAACAAGTTCTAAAGATGTAGATAATACTACAAATATCATCATATCTTTGTATGTCACCGTCGATGAATTGCTTGCTGTTATTTTCCGTTGAATGTCTAACATGTAGCTCGAAAGTATTCGGACGGCTGTAGACATTCAAATATTTTAAAATTCTCTATTTCTGTCACAATATCCCGTATATGTTAAAAAATTCATGTTTTCATTTTGCTATAATTAAATTTTTATAAGCTATATTTTTGCTAATTTTTTTTTTTTTTCGTTACAGATTTCCGTGTATCCATTTGAAAATATACTAGACGGAGGAGGAGAAGAAGAAGAAGAAGAAGAAGAAGAAGAAGAAGAAGAAGAAGGAGAAGAAGAAGAGCCAGAGAAAGAAGAGGAGACGGAATCTGGCCCTGATGGTTTTTGTATTTATGATGTTGATGAAGATGAAAATCCTATTAATAAGAAGTGAGAAGGTGATCCGGATTGGAACAAATCAACATCGTAACAAGATAGTAATGACTTGTAACTTAATTTTTTTCTGTAAACCCCATAGCTTGCAGCTGTTACTTCCGGCTTAGGCACACAAATATATTTATATTCTGCATTATTTAATGTTAAAGTGAACTTACCGCCACGGGTGGCCGAGGTCGTTAAGGTGCGGATTCGTCAGCGGGATATCTGGGGTCCGAATCCCGTCAGGACCGTCCTCCCTGACTTAGGTTTTTTCCAAGTTTTCCTCAGTTCTCATAAATGGCAAATGCCGGGGAGGTACCCTAAACTTAGGCCTGGAACGTTTCCTTCCTTAAAAAAAAACTTCTTTCCCGATATATCATTTCACCTCATGTATCATCAATGTCCACTGCCTGTGGTGCCTCAGTAGTTAAACACCATTAAAAGAAGAAAAAAAATACAGTGATCTTCTGTACTGGGTGTTTTAAAGAGACAGATTTTAATAAGAACAAAATAAAAAATAAATTTAATGAACCTGAATTGAGCATCAGAGAATCATTCAGTCCATCTGCCCCTATACTTATATAAAACTTTCTTTAATATTCTACTAAACAATGAAGTACTTTGAATTTTTCTAATAATTTGGGCAGTATGGCATATTTATGAATGAATTGTTCTTTCTAATAAACATATTATTACCAAATATATTTATATGCAAAAGTAGAGAAGATCTAATTTTAAATAAATAATACTACAAAGGTGTGTATATATTTGTTTTCATTACTGATGCATTATAGACGTATATGATGATGCGATAAGCGAAGAAAGGATATTTTCTAAGTTCAAGGTTTCAATTTCGTGTACCTGTTACACACCGCCACGAGTGGCCGAGGTCGCAAGGACTCGTGAGCGGGAGGTCTGCGGTTCGAATCCCGCCAGGATCGTCCTCCCTGACTGGGGTTTTGTCCAGGTTTTCCTCAGTCTTCATAACTGGCAAATGCCGGGGAGGTACCTACACTTAGGCTTGAAACGCTTCCTTCATTAAAAAAAAAAAATACCCTTTCCCAGTTTATCATTTCATCTCATGTATCATCAGTGTCCACCGCCTGTGGTGCCTCAGTAGTAAAAACGGACGTTAAACACTACTCAAAAAAAAGTACCTGTTACAAAGTCATCAATGAGAGTTGTGGAAAATTTGGAAGAAGGGGGAACGATTTGGACTACATTTCTGGTGGTAATCGAACAGCAAATCTCGCATCCGGGGAGCCGCTATTTCTGAACATCTGTGATTTTTTTTAATTTGGTTTATTTACGGACGTTCTTTAACATTTCAAGTCATGAGCGTTCCATTCAGATCAGGGCGTGAAACGGCCAACACATTTTGCTCAGAGGCCTCTTTTTTCCGGTTTGAGGTCCTTTATCGGGCCGTAAAAGTACGACATGGGACCCCCGGCTTAATTTTCCTTCTGAAGGAAGCCATACTTGGGAATTTTACGTCCGAAAAAATCCATCGATTCTGGCCGGGATCGAACCGCCAATCTTGGATTTAGGAGGCTAGTACAGTTACCACTGCACCACCAGGACCAACTGGGCATCTGTGATTTAATATAATGAAACGACGCAAGTAAAACTGATTGCACTATACTTCTGCAGGTCAGAATTTTAAACCTAACTACGAGTCTGCGAGTTACATTCAAGTGTGGCATGAAATTGTGTTGTACTTGCTGGTTTACTACCAAGATTGGAAAATATTCAAAGCAACAATATTTCTCAAATTTAAATTTTTGTTATGATATCCCTTATTTACGCCTCCAATAAACTTTAACAGAATGTCTTTAAATAACACTAACAACAAATAGAAGAAAAGTAAAACTGTAAATGAATCTAATACTTGATGTTATAGTGTTATCAACTTTTATTTTACTAACAAATTTATTTCCGCAGTACTTCCTGACCTTTAAATTATAATATTAAACTGTATACTTGCGCTGTACTACCCAGTGCAAATGTAAGAAAAGATGGAGACTAATATGATTATAATACATTGTAAACGTCTGTATGACGCAGAGTTGTAGCCTGGTGTAGTGTTGATGATGGTTCAATTTCGAAACGTGCCTTTAAACTTCTTCAATACGACAAGCGTGACTCTTAAGTAGAAACTCGCTTGTTCATTTGTTCTTACCTCTTTTTTCTAGAGACATTTCTGGCTCGTTCTATTTGATAACTGCGATGCAATGCAATTCGGCACCATAACCTGTGGGATATTTTAACTGTCTGTATCTTTAAACAAGTTTAATAGCACCATGCAGTTTATTATAGAGACTGTACAGTGTTGGTTAACTATAAATAGTTTATTTGAAATACAATATTTAATTATAATTTACATGGACAAGACCATAAGGGTTTCTATTACACTTAATCAATCCTAATTAACACAATTAACGAAAGAGGATATAGAGAACTATTTAAAGTAGACATCTACACTGCTGAGTTCATGTCATATTTGTGAAATTTACACCTAATATGAGTAAGTAATATTTAACCCACTCGTAAATGAATTGGACAAGGGGCGAAAATCAATATTCAGTTATAATGTATAATTATGATTTAAGTTGTATTGTTAAAATTTAGAATATAATTTTAGAATATATAGAACTGCAGTTTAGGTCTACACGAAGTAAAAAAATTTATTGTTGTAAGTTTAGTTAAATAAAGCATTAACAAAAACTAATGTAATAAATGTAAGCACAGAGATAAAATATCCAAATCACAGAAATTACGAAGATATTGTACAATTAATGTGCTAAAACAGCAAATGGTACTTCAAATAAATATATATAAGTAAATCGATTTATTAATTTTAAACAATGACATTCTCATCCTGCCTCGGGAGTATGTTACTATTCTTAGTTACGGAGATGATATACGACACAGAATACGAAATTTGAGTAGCAAATCACCGTTTTTAGTCTCGGTACTTTATTGATAATGTACGAATAACTTTTGAAAAGCGAAGTCAAGAATGCAGAATTTCAAAATAAGATTAGGAATGCTAAACTGAGCGAAGTACAATACTTTTGGTACTAGAGCCATGGTAACAATTGACCCTTTGTGCCTATACTCCCAAATGGGGTAACTTCGAGAGGAAGGGATGACGTGAGGGAGACATTGGGGGTCCAAGATCTACGGGTAGTGAATGCACATGCGCAGATGCAGGTTCTTAACATGTTTCCAGATAGAACACCCCGACAACACTGCAGCTACTCGAAAAGTCAGTTTTTATTCCGGATGCTGGAATGGAAATCTTTCCAACGTGCAAGCCAAAGTGACACCGCGCCATCCCACCTCACTTGATACTTTTGATTCTGCAAATGAAATATAAAATGGGAGAGCGGGAAATTCGTGTAATAATAATATCCATCATAGTATTCGCTTAAGTAACCAGGAAAAAACTCGAAAAAATCCATTGTCTAAATGACCGGCCCAAGAGGAGTTAACCCGGAACCTCCCGAATGCGAGGTTTAATCGCCTGAGCCACCCCTCTCGGCCTGCGATCGTTTTTTCTTAACCAGGGCAATATCTCGCAAGACAAAAGAACATGATCATGTTTATGAGCATTGCATATAAGGAGGCAGGAATATAATACAATAATATAAACTATATCTTGGGAATATAATTCACTAATTCGCTATATTCAGGTGACTGTCCATGTAAGATCGTAGGAAAATAATGACAGTGCTGTATGAAATGAAACATTCTGACGTAAAAGTAAAATTAAATAAGCAAACTCTTAGTTACACATTAAACTATCATTATTTTTTGTATAACGATAAAGTCTAAGAAATGGATCCTGATATATCTTTGAAATAGTTCTTTAGTGTTCCAATAATTTTAGGCAATCGGTGGGGAAAATAAAAACATCAAAGAATAGTTTTAAATGGTTAACTTGGATTAGGGGTTTCTTGCATGTTTACTTTTGAGCCAACCTGCTACTTTAAGTAATTTGTATTTATACCGTTGTCTAATTTTCTTTGAAGCGAGACAGTTATATTGTCCATAGAGAACGTCACAAGCTGATTATAAAGATCAAATCAAATATGTTTTTGATTTTGTTATTAAAATACTCACGAATATCTGTATCATAATATCAAAAATTGAATTTATAGTTACCATGCATCTATAGAGCTTGTAGTTACATATATCGTATACATCCTATTTCCCCATTTAATTGTACACAGGGATTAATGTTTTACTACAGAGCCTTCGTTTGGACTCGTGGCCGGCTTAACGGGGATTTTCTTGGCACCGGGAAGTACGCCGTTTGCCGGTGGAGTTTGATATTCATAGCCCCTTAAATTCAAGTGCATAGGATTTGTGCAGTACACCAAATACCAATTTTTGGTCATACAATGGCTTTTTGTGTATAAGATAGGGGGTTTTCTGCACTCCAGGATCTATTATTTTGTGTCGGTATACGACACGAAACAAATCGTTAAAAATAAATAAATAAACGCGAGTCCATAGGGCGATCATTAACATTATCCAACCACAAATTGCAAAAATTAACTCAACTCACATTATCGCGTGGTTGCCATTCTGAACTACAGTTATCTTATAGGGTTTTAATTTTAAAAGTTTAGTGACATTCAAGCACAGGTTTGCGAAATTTCTGATTCCTGTACAAGCTTTCTCAGAGATTTCTTTGTGTTTCGTTCTAATTTTACTCCGATGTCATCGAGTTTTTCCTCTGTAAAAACACGACGTTTTACTTTCTGTTTCTTATTAAGAACAAATCCCGTTTCCTTAAATCTATTCACAAGATTACCAACCGTTTCTCTGTGAGGCGCACGAACAGCAGGGAATCTGTCTATAAATCAGCTTCTCGCTTCTTTACTTGAGTTTGTTGTTATGTAGGAATCATACGTGAAGATTCTATGCGTCAAAGTATACGAGCTTTTTGCCATTATAACAGCACCAACACATTATAACACTAAAAACATTGAACTCCTGTACAGCAGAAAAACTAGGCGTCAGCACACGGAGAGGTGGGAAAATGGAGGAGAGAAGAATCGGTTAGAAACAGGAGAGGCAAATGCCCGTTAAGCCGGCCACGCGTCCCAATGAAGGATCTGTAGCTCTGCTAACAGTACTATCGTGTTAAGGCTGGTGTCATACTATTTCTCACAGATAAGGACATCTTTTAGGATCAAATACCAAAGCATAGTTCTCATTGACTTGTGGATATTTCCCTTGGCGGATTTCTTGTTGTTATGGGGCATCAGGGAAAGATCTTAAATCTATGCGCTCCTAAACGTAGTTTGTGGGGATGAATGAATTAAAGGAATTAATTATGGGGCAAATGAAGTCAGAGACCTTGGCGCCTTGAAACTATCTGGCAGTCATCTTTTCAGAGCAGGGAAATTTTCAAAAAAACCTTATGCCGACAGCGGTACCTGACCGGGAACCGAACCCAGATTAGTGGTC
Source organism: Metallyticus violacea (assembly GCA_030762175.1). Taxonomy (NCBI): domain Eukaryota; kingdom Metazoa; phylum Arthropoda; class Insecta; order Mantodea; family Metallyticidae; genus Metallyticus; species Metallyticus violacea. The sequence continues at coordinate 53,653,598 of CM060839.1, forward strand.
GCAAATTAGACCACGAACGAGACTGAAGAAATGATTGAGATATGAACTGCCGGATTAAAGCTGTGATAGTTTTTTGAGAAAAAAGCACTTAAATTGCGTTAACGTTTCCTTCCATTGTTCTCCACTCCTGCTACTCAATGAATTTGTTTTCTGTTTCTATAAATAGCGTAATTTCAACAACTAAACTATTTGTGAATATTCTTTCACACTCTCTCTAGGCAATCACATTTCGGGACGTGTTCTGCTGCAAGGCAAAATGTTTAAGGATTTGCACTAATTTACATTTTTCTGATTATAAAGATTTAACACAGTGAGAACAGTTTAAAAGTCCTATGTGTTCAGTTGGTAGAGGGTTAGTCCTCGCATTGTATCTGGTATTCTAAATTGCAAAACTTCAAAACTGTTCTCGTTGTATTTATTTAATTTGTTAACGGTGTTTTATTTTCTAACAGTGTTTTGCTGTGCGCAAATATCTCCTGCTTGGCTGTGTTTATGCCTACAGATTATTGATTTAACATTATGAGTTTGTATCAAGACTACTTTAAAACAAATGACGGAGCAATAAAATAAAGCACCATTTACACGCATTCTCAAAAAGGAAATACAACAAGGAGAAAGTAAGTGCGCGAGAAACGCTGACTTATGCAGCAGTTATATCTCTAAAGCGTAACACATTGGCAGGAGTTGAGCGCTTCTTATTAATTGCTTTTTACATTATATTTGCTGCTTTAATTAAATGTCGGTTTCCATCACACATAAAAAAAAAACACTTTTCAAACACCACATGTCGTATTTACGCGAATTTAATGCGCCATCGAATGTAATGTGCACCCCAAATTTGAAACTTAAAATCATAAAAAAAATATTTTACCATATTGTTGTATGGCGTCTTAGAGATAAGTACGTCCGCTTATAAAACGAGCTTAACGGATTTAAAAGTAGACTATTGGAGCACGTAGGACAAAATCTATCACTCGTGCTGTTTTGCCAGAATAGTTGACATAGGCAACAGAAGAAAAATTTATTTCTTATGGTGTCACTAGTCATGAGTTACCTGTTCTTCCTCCTTTCATGCACGAATTCCAAAACGTTTTCTTCAATGTCAGGAAAGTTTCGAGAACCAGTGAATTTCTTCCTACTAGCTTTAGTTGCAAATAATGACAATTTTTGTTGCAGCCACAAGCGAACGTTACTCTTAGCTACACTGAACTCTCTTTCTGTCTTTCTGTTACCATTTATTCTGCATAAAGAATTACTTGACGCTTGAAAGTAGCATCATAAGATGTTCTTCTCTGTTTGTTCTCCATTTCATGACGACCTACAGTTCAAATTCTATATGCAATAATAAGCTAACAATAAATGTAACGAAGTAGAGGATTGCAGCAATGCATTATGACGTAATACACGATAAATTCCAATGAAGTTACCGGCGAACTACGGAACGGATTTGCACTTGAAGTTAATACGCCATCGGATCTATTACTCACCATACTTTTGAATATTACATTTGAACAAAAATTGCGCATTAGATTCGCATATGTACGCGCACACTATAGTATGTTTCTTCCTTCAATGCCGGGTATTCGTCCATCTAAAGATGTATAAGTTATAAGGATCTTATAACCCCCTTTTTAATTATTTTTTTTAATTTGACTATGTCCACCATGGCAGTACCCATACTTGTTATAGAGGTACACTGCTTTGGAGTCGGTGTAGAAGAAAAATAAACATACAGCACACTATTGTACGAAGCCTATGATTGGTGGTAATTAACTGAATTAGTAAATATGTGTAACATTTATACATAAAATGGATTTTTCGCTCTGTGTTGGAATGTAGTGTTTAACGTTTGATTTCATTACTGAAGTATCATAAGCTATGTATTCTGATGCATAGAACGATAAATTGGGAGAAGTACTTCTTAGGCTTTCAGGGCCGGTGTTATAGTTAAAACAGTTAAAATCTTCCGGACTGTTTTACTGTGGTCCATGGTTTACATTACTACCATAACTTTCACCTACTACTTCGGTTGGCATCTTCAGTGGACGATGAACAACACCTAACTCATCATCCACTGAAGATGCCAACCGAAGTATTTGGTGAAAGCTATGGCAGTAATTTAAACCATGGACCACGGCAAAACAGTCCGGAAGATTTTAACTGTTTTAACTTTAAATTGGGAAAATATTTTGAAGGAGATATTTCAGCCTCGCAATTATGGTAACCCCTCCCAAAGATAACCGAGGAGGACCTGTATGAAATCTCACTCAGTATGATGGTCATAACTCCCCGTGTCTTAGCGACCTAGGCCACCCATTCTCGTGGAATGAGAAATGTTGACGATAATATAATTATTTTAATTACTAATTTTAATTACCAATTTCCAAATATTTATTTCTCGATGTATTGTTAGCGATTAACACTAACTTAATTACGTTATCCGTAACCTGTGAACCAGACTGACCTAAAGAATTCTCGTTCCATAATTTGACGTAATTAAGATTTGAAAGAATATCTTTCACATTTATAAAATCAAAACACAGTAGTGGCGATGATCGAACATATATCCAAAATCCTACGATGTTAAAAATGTAAACAAAGAACTATGAAATTGCGTGACTGTTTAATGAAACGCGTATTCAATATACGCTGTGAAATGGATGCGATAGGCTTTTCGGGGATATTAGGGACATTTGAAATTATGTTATAAAGATTTAGAATTATAAAAAGAATCTTTATTTTACTCTATTTACAATTGCGTTTTTAATGTGTAATATTTAACACGAATCAATCGTTGAAGCCCAACTATCTTTTCATCTTCGTTTATAAAACGTATTAAGTATCCCCTGAGGTTTTGGAAGTGATGATGAATTAATAAAATGCAAATGAGCCCGCGAAAATGATGAAGTTACTGGTAACCAGTCTTTTCTTGGATAGGGAAGAACGCGATAGTTCCAGGTTTATACAAACAATTATTTTTTCACCACACAAATCCTATGTTAGGCGTTTGGAATCGCAGTCAATTAGCAAAAATTCGAGACCACGGCCGGAGCTCGAAACCACGCATCATCGGCTTGCCATGCTAGGTTACCAGGTTCTGTCGGGCCACAACCGTGCATCCCTCCCATTTGAGCATCTCGTTGCAGAGGCTATTCGAAAACTTGGAAAACTGCTCACAAACTCAAGACACCGTAAGAAATGAGTTGCTTCGTTGGAATTCAGAAATTGTGGTGGTAAATGCTTATTGCTTAAAAGCTCCGTTTCCCTGTATTCTGCCAGAATACGCCTCTAGGTATCGCTTTCCCCAACAGCATTAATTATTTTATTTCCTTTCCATGCCCATAATCTGAGACATACGAAATCAATTCTGTCTTTTCTCCCCCCCCCCAAAAAAAAAACATTTAAATAAACCCCCATTCCCCATATCTGATCTATTTGAGCTAGCAGGTTAAGTGATAAGCTTTCCTAAGCATTGAGTTTGAGTATTTTTTCATCTATATTCCGCAAACGTCTGATAACTATCTTTCAGCTATTGCGCGTAATGCTCTTTCCCTTAGGGCAGGGATTCTCAACCTATGGTACGCGTATCATTGGTAGTACGTGAGACTCGACGTTAGCCCCTGAACAAATGCAGCAATTTGTGCTCTTGCTGCCGGAGGAATTTCTTGCAGCTCGAGCTGCTGTTATTGCTAGTCTCCATTATTAGGCGGGTGAAATATTGTAACGGTGGGAAATGGCTCTTAACCCAGTTCGCAAGTAATTCATATATGCACACACTAACCTAATCCACTGTAATGAGGGCATTATTACGCGGGTGAAATATTGTAATGGTGGAAAATGTGCTCTTATTCCAATTTGCAACTAATTCACACACACACACACACACACACACACACACACACACACACACACACTTACCTAATCTGTCGGCTAACCTCGGGTAAATCCTAGAAACCGGTGGACCCAGTAGTTTAGCGAGTAAGTTACTGTAATTGTGGCAAACTGCTCTAATTCTAATTCGCAACTAATTCAGCGAATAAATCATTGTAATTGTGGCAAATCTCCTTTCACTTCTGCAGAAAAAAAAAAGCATGAGATGGTAGTATTTGAACGCGTTATTTAATCCTAACAAGTGTAGCACATTGCTCTATCCCATACGCTATTGCGCTGTAGATTTCGAAGCGTTATGATTTAATAGCTCACTACCTTCGGCTCTCTCCGCCGGCACTCGGGCATGGAGATTAGCAGCAAGAGATTCCTCCAGCAGCAGGAGCACAGCTTGCTGCATTTGTTCAGGGTCTAACGTTGAAGCAAACGTCACTTCAGTGAGAAGCCCGAGCCGAACATCCAGACCACCATCAGCCCAGCAATCAACTACACTACGCCCCCCGCAGCACCCACCTATTTTCCTGCTCCAACGTCCAGTGTACGTGAGCTACTGCCGGGTGGTAAATAAAAACTTTAGCAAATAAAATAAATTCACTCTTGTTTTACAAACAACAAATATTTGACAGTTCTGTTATAACTTAACGGAAATAATAGATTTTACATTATCATAAAACTTTTGTGTTATACTATGCAAAAGTTGTAATCCTACGACAATGACGTCGGTCCTGGTGGTGTAGTGGCAAACATACTTCCCTTCTAAACCCAAGATCGTGGGTTCAAACCCGGCCAGGATAGATGGTTTTTTTCAGGCGTAAAAATCCTAAATATGGCTTCCTTCGGAAGGGAAGTAAAGCCGTGGGTCCCGAGTCCTACATTTACGGCACGAAAAAGAAACTCAAGCCTGAAAGAAGAGGTCTCTTCACGCCCTAAATAGAATGGATCGCTGATGATCTGAGATGTTAAAAAGCGTCGTTAAATAAACTAAAATCAAATCTACGACAATGTCAGAGCGCAACTAGAATATATTTGATCAGATAACAATGGGACACATTTTGTCGTTTGTTTAGCTGCGAGACGCGTTTACAGTCGGAAAGTTGTTGAATGTGAAATTTTATTTAAATTTTCAGATATATATAGTTTTTTTTTTTGATTGATTTATTTATCGACGTTCTTTAACATCTCAGGTCATCAGCGTCCCATTCAACTCAGGGCGTGAAACGGCCGAGAAATTTTGCTCAGAGGCCTCTCTTTCAGGCTTGAGGTTCTTTTTCGTGCCGTAAATGTACGACACGGGATCCACGGCTTTACTTCCCTTCCGAAGGAAGCCATACTTAGGATTTTTACACCCGAAAAAATCCATCGGTTCTGGCCGGGTTCGAACCCGCGATCTTGGGCATAGCAGGCAAGTATGGTAACCACTACACCACCAGGACCGACTATATATAGTTTGTGGCAGATTCAGAAGAGATAAAGAAAAACTTGGATAAGTGGTTATTTAAAGGACTTTGCTCGAAAAGCTCAAAGTAAAAAATGAATGTATGTGGGCAAATAATTCCACTGCCAGATAGGGGTACCTTAGGAGTCTCATCTCAGATCTCAATACATACTTTCCTGAAGACCTAGATTCAGAATTTTGGATTAGGTACCTCCTTTCTATTGCTTACCAGAAATCTTAACTCCTTCCGAGAAAGACAAACTGATCGAGCTATCATGAGACGGAAGTCTGAGGCAAATGATAAACAAATGCGCAATGGTCTCAGAAAACGCTGAAAAATTGTTGTTGTGTTTGTGACACTTACCTTTGTAAATGAGATTTTTCTTCTCTAATTTATATAAAAACAAACAAGTACATAAATACGTTGAATGTTGATCCCCATTTAAGACTGGAATTAAGTCAGTTTAAAACAAACATTAAAGAACTGTGTTTAGCTAAAGAGGCGCAACCGTCGCACTGAAACAAAGGTGTGAGTCAGAAATGAGTTAAATTTATAACGTTAATATTTGTTACTGATTGTAAGTACTGGAGCACCAGTATTAGGAATATATGTTTGTTGAAGAGTCTGTATATATTCATTCACTATGTTTTAACCTCAACAAAATTACTTTTTAAGACAGAAAAAGCCACTGAATTGGAATAATTTGAACAGCCTTTTCTTCAACAAATATCTAATTCTATATACTACATAAGTTCCACATTTTTGTATGGACTTTTCTGTAACTTTTAATGTGAATGTACTGCTGTTAAGCTAATATGTATACAAAATACCATTAAAATTGGGCAAACCTTTTAAGAAATATAAATTATTTCATAAAATTATTGTGTAAATATGTAGCATAATCAAAATGTCCCACGCGGTTCATAAGTTGATAAAATTGGTTAGCATTTTTGCAATAGGACATTGAAGTACATCCAAAAATTGTATAGAAAGATGTTTGACATAAATTTGATGAATGAATTATAATAATTTTTAAATCTATAAGAAATTTTAATCTTTAAAATTAAACATTTTTTTCATAGAAAACATGTTTTTGAAATTATTATTGGTGTTAGTATGTATTTTGCTCTATATAATATTACAATGAATATTTTCACACATTCTAGGAAATTTTAATTGAATCTAAACAAAAACTGTAATGCGTGGGACATTTTGAATGTGTGAAAATTAACTTTTGAGAAAAACGCTGTTTTATAACGAAGTATGCTGGCGAACAGTGTGATTTAAAAGGACACACGGAGCTCTAAATGGCTGTAGAGTCGGAAGGGGGGGGGGGGGGGAGGCAAACAAATGTTGACTCTCTGTGGACGCCAAAAGTTCCAGGAAAATTGGAATCTAACCTGGTGATGTACTTTGATGATAAAAGATGGATTCGTCAACTGGATTTTAATTCTGATATATTAAAAAAAAGAAAATAACGATCACTATCCTCAGCCCCAAGGCTTCGACAAAGACATTTTTAGAGTCCGTGAAAAGTTGAAGGGGATTTATTAAAAAAAAGTTAGTATTGCTGATGGACTTTAGGAAATAATCAAATACCACCTGGAAAAGCTCAGGTTACAGTTTTTAAAATACTTTTACAGAAATTGGGGGAAAAATAATACAATATTTGTTAAAAATTAGTTTTCCACACCATTATCAATTCGTTTGATCTTTTCGTAAAATAAAAATTAAATCTCTGAAAATGTTCGTTGATAGTTCACTGAAAATAAAATTCTAAAACTTGTCAATATTCAATTTTGGTGTTATTACGTTTGCAAAGAATGTATGTAACTTAGTGACAGTGTCACTTTTACCATTTTCCTCTACTTATTTGTGTGAGCAGGGTTTCTTTGCATTGACAACAGTCAAAAACAAAATAATTTTGAATCCAGAATTTCACAATCACTATTGATACTCGCACTCGACCTTTATTTACTAGTATGATTCTCATTTTTTAACTTAAAAGAGGGTCTTTAATAAACGATAAATTGTTTAATTTATTTTAAATATACTTGGTATAATTTGAATTAATTAAAGTCGGAGGATACCAGTGATTTTTTTCAAAGGAGGGCGCTTTTATGTCGTATGCGAAAAAAATAGAGGATAAAAATGCGTATATGTATTTATTTAATCTGTAATTGGCCTTACATCCTGTGGCAGTGGATAAATGGTGAAATTACAAGAACATTTTGGAGAAAAAATACTGCATTAATTTTATGATATGAATAGTTGAATTTTTGAAGCACAGAATTCAGATTCCAGAAGTAGCTTTGACTAATATAGGCATTGAAAAGTTTAATCTTTCAGTGAAACAAGTTTCAATCCGTATCCGATAATTGGTTTATTTCGGCATTGAGCTGAAAATTTGTATAAAAGTGATTAAGTATTGCTCCAAAACCCTTTGGTAAAGTCGTTTACATGATTGGTACCATATTGGATTTAGTGATCCTGCGTTTCGAAGGTCAGGAAACAACTCATCAAAATTGCCACCACTGGTTGTTATACAAATATAAATCTGGAGTCAACACATAGAATTAATAGAAATTAGATTATTATTATTATTATTATTATTATTATTATTATTATTATTATTATTATTATATATTGCAGTACCGGTTTGGTATATGAAAATTTAAAAACCATATTCATAGATTATGATTGAATCAAACGTCTAATATATCTTGGATAAAAATGTTATAAACATATTGACTAAAATTATTATTATTGTTATAGAAAACAAATATTTTAAAAAATTAAGAAGGTACAATTATTCATCAAATAAGTTATAAAATCACCAATGTGAAAAAACAGACGTAAATTATTAATGAAAAAGTATTGGCTTGTGTAAACAAATTTCCCTTATGTATGAATCAATATAAATTAGATTCAAAGATAGGAATAAGGTAAACGTTGCACACTTTGCATTGCTTGACGAGGCAATGTGTAATTCACTCTTGGTTTCAATATTGTAATAAACGAGCTAACTATTCAGAGGTTTCACTTTCTCTGCATAATAGGAAGGAATTGACGCCTGCTTTCTTTTCTTATTGAGATGTGATATGAGGTCCTTGAATCCTATCAATTTGTCTGCAATGAAATATTTTGAATGAAATTTAACTTTTCATTCCAGTCTTTTTATCGTTCATCGCTATCAAAGAGAAAACAAATAAAATAAAAGTACCGCTCTACCGCAACTACTGTCGAGATGGCAGCACCAGTCCCGAATATTGTGGATACAACATCGTATTTATTTAATATGAAGGAACGAAACTAATATCTAGGTTGCTAATATCTCTATAATAATAAACCAAATACTCATTTAAAAATTTAAAATGTGGTACATAGCTCGATATAAACAAAAAATTGAAAATAAAATATTTGTAAATTCGAAATATTAAGTTCCAAATAAGGAATTTTGGATTCATGATTGTCTTGAAACGGTCTTGTCTTGTAATTTTCCGCAGAAAAAAAAAACTTTTATTTGACAGTTTACCAATTGTGTAAAAATCATTTACTGGTGAGATAAAATCGCTATTATACAATTTTTATGAGGGATAAGTTAAGGTGATGGCAATTATTTTTATCCTCGCGAATAAGGAACAACACGAAAAATCTGAGATATATGATTGAAAGTATATGGCAGTGGTGCAACCAACGGATGGATGGATATAGGCGGTCCTCATAGGAAAGAAGCAAAACATATGTAGTCGGTTAACATTAGTTTATTATGCCATAGACAAAAGTTACAACTACATACACAGAGTTGTCGATACGCAAAGAAAGGGTCGCCCAAGTAATCTACTGCCTTCGAAGTAGTCTCCAAGTACATGGACGATTCGTTGCCAACGATGGGGAAGGCGCTGAATACCATCTGCTTCATGTGAGTTGCTAACGTGAGTCATCTGGCGTCGAAATGCTGTCAAAATGTCCGCTTTTTTAGCAATGGCTGCTTCAGTTTGAGGCTGAGACCATAATCACAGGGACTGAGATCGGGCGAATATGGCGTATGTGATAGAACTTCCCATCCCACCGCTGTAAGAGACACTTGACACTGTCGGCTACGAGAACTGTTGTGTTATCGTGGAGAATAATGGCGTTCTGGTCGTTTGGTGAGTACGGCACAGCGTAATTGTGACAGGAAAAAAATACCTGTAATACTGGGCAATTACAGTGGTCCCCTCACGCAGTGGGTGACCACAACGTTTATCATCGCATAAGCACTGTCCGCGGACACAGGACGCCCACTGCGCGGCAGATCGGCAGTTGACATTCTACTCTGTTTGAAGGTTTCTGTTCACCTCGCTACTGTTTGATAGGTTAGAGCACGCGCACCTAGTACTTCCCGTAGCTCTGTATGGCATTCCGTGCATTCTTGCCGCGGAGAAATGCTATTTTTACATGCGCACATTGTTCACTCTTCGTGACCTATTTTCCTGACTACTGCCCCTCACCAACTGAACATTGAGGCGTGCTGAGAAACTCAGCTCTGCTCACTTACACCATCTTGTGATTTCATTCGAAAGTGCATTTATACACTTTTATCACATGTCACATTTAGTTTTGTGTTGTTCTTTCTTCGCGATAAAAAAAGTAGTTGCCATGACTTATGAATATCCCTTTTATTTTGTAAAATATGCAATTTAAGGCAATCTATAGTACCATTTGGACATGGGGCGAAATAAATAAAGAGTTTGATGGAGATCCTTAATATTTTAATTGTTAGGAACGCGAAAAAATTTGTTTTATTTGCCTCTTTGTACCGTCCCAAATGTGCAGCATATGACGAAGCTGTTCTGAATCCAACTAACTTTTAACAAGAATTGGCATAGATGGGACTTTAATGAAAATGAACTCAGACATTCTTTTCGGGTACTTTTGGTGAGTTGGTGAATGTGCTTTAAATTATAACTGCATGTTCGATGATTTGTTTTTAGTACACGTGTTTTATTTTCATGTGAAATGATAACCAGCTGTTTTAATGAACATGAACATTATCATTTACATTTCTAACTGCAAATAGAAATGTCTTATTACTCTCTATCGATTCCCTTGTTGTGAGAATTGTTATACTGTATTGAATGTAACAATAGTGAAATATATGATATCGTAACAAATCTTTAGCTTTGGTTCATCACGCAATATTTCGTCTGAATAAAATTGTCAATTTTTTCATTAGGTGACACAAATTTTGTCTATGAAGCACATCAAATGAGTTGAAGAGAAGTCGAGGAACGCATTTATAGGGATGGCAGATATCAAAGACACTAAAGATAAAAAAAAAAAAAGTATCGGTGTTGTCTTCTTACCTCTCTTGAAGATTCAAAATTATTCCTTTCCTAATCCGGATATGGGTCATCTCCCTAACTAGGATTACATTCGGAATACTGTAACGATGAATATTAACAAAAAATGTACTTTAGTTAAAGCAAGAAATTTAACAAAATCTAAAAACACTGTAAAATGTATGGATGATTGTAACAGAAGTTAGGACATTTGAAAACAGATATCTAGAGTTGTACTTATGAACCACATTTTAGATGTGCTAAAGGAAAACAACAGTAAGCCATTCATCGACGGTGATTACTGATTAATGTAGTTAAAATGTAGAATTTTCTCGACATCTTAAAGTTTTTGCTATCAAACACAACAGTTCGGAGATAAAGTTTTGAATTTCTGTATAGATATGTTTCCGAAAACTTCGTTAAAATGTTATATTTCTATGTTGTACTATTATCAATTTTATTTTGTCACGTATATGCGTGCAGCAGATGGATTGTAATTGCTTCATCTTGATAGATCCCGCTCTTTTTATAGGTGGGGTAGTGTAATGTAGAGCATATATATTTAACTTATATACTTAGAGCTAGATCTAAGTATAGCATCAATGATTTATTACATTTTAGATAGCAAATGGCGATCATTCACCAGCAATTGTGAGTTAATTACATTTTCGCTAAAGGTTCAACTAAATGTGCAGCCATGTACGGTTAGTATAAGATAATCTTGGTATGCCTGTACTGTAACTGTACTGACTGATGACTGGATTAAACAACTGTAACATATTTTATAATATACAGCGTCTTTCCATATGTAAACAATATGGTAAATTGGAATTTACGTTACCTTAATTCTTTTCCGGACTACACTTTTACCAAGATATGTATACACAACGAAAAATTTAACTATTTCGGGGAAAAAAAAAAAAACAATTGATCTACAACTATTAGGTTTTTGCGCCTCTCTTTTAGCGAATTGCAAACGAATGTAACTATTGCAGTTGTACCCATGAAAAGATTTTTGAAAAATGTCTTGGCTTTAAAAAAAGCCAACATGACAGTTGCTAAGAGGTAAAAAATGAACAATACAAATCAAATTTCAAAATGTTTCAGCTTAGAGGAGAGATTTGTGACTTCCGTGTGGGAACGACCTCATATCGGAGTATGATTCTGCAAGATTTTAGAGTTCGTTTTGATAAGGCGCCGCCGTGCAAAGGTAACATGTTGAAGCGGAGAAGAAAAATAAGGGGGAAACAACTTTCTGGCCTGAAGTGGAGTGGCAGACCCTCACTCGTGCAACTTGTGCTGCAGTAGAGTCGCCGAGTAATGGTTCAATCGCCTATCAATCTAACCACATTAACGATGAAAAAGACAAAATTAAATCTTTCTGCACGCGACTGTCAATCTAACAAAAGGGGATCTTGACAGGCACCATATTGCATGTACCTTGCTCCTTCAAGCAGAAGAAAGTTCTTTTTCAGGCAAATGCACTTAACCGCAGTTTAAGAAATCGGAACATCTTCTGGCACGATCCCGGTTTCTATCCGAAAATTCACCAGAATTCTTCACATGTGAATATATTCAGCTTTGGTCTCTATTTCTTTTCAGGATCGGTAAATCAAATGTCCCATGTTAAATACTTGGTTACGTCCGCAGCTACAAGCATCATGAATACTGCCTGGTTTCAACAAGTTGATGCACTGGCTCATGTACTTGCTGTTGTCTTCTGTGACTGACACGTTTCCACATCTTTGGATTGGACTCAACCATCTCCCTCACCTTTGTTTTGACCTCAGTAAGCCAGATAATGCAATATGGTTTTCATTAAGAAGAGAGCGTGCTATAGCGCCGACATGTCCTCATAATGCTTTAATAGCTGCTGCTCCTGCCGCTTTCCAAGAAAAGGTGCAGGAATTTCTCATTAAAATGAACTAGAGATGTCTATGCAGAAATCGTTGCGAAACTCACACTGATATCTTAGGCGTATAGCAGGTATATTTTGAAACGTATTTATCATCCTATTCCCCGTCTAATTTATATGTAATTACTTAAATTTATTTAGTGATGTTCAATTAAATGTACTATCTTATATACGCAAAACTTGTAATTGAATCCAGGACCTTCAAATCATTAGCACGATGATCTAACCTACTGAGCTAAGTTCGATTTCCTGGGTAATTTTTTTCTTATTTGTAATATTTTTTTCCCTCAGAATAAATGTTTAGAGATTTTTTTTTTAAATCTTCATAATTGTTCTACTTCATTCTTAATCGAATAATTGGTACTTTTTTCATCCCTCTTGCACTAACTTTATGCAATTCTAACATAACTTTCATATGTTAGGAGACTTTGATCTTGTTATGACTTAGGAAGTTCCGTCAATATACACTGTTTATAGTATCGTGGCTGCAGATACTTTCACCGGGATAGACTAGTCATTGACGCGGTTATCTCCGCTGTCCTCCGCTACCCTTCGTGTAGGCATGACCATGACTTGTGGCAATCTGGGCGCTATGTGTAACGTTAAGGCATTTTCCGCCATTTGACTGCGAGTTTGCCATATTCAAAAGAAAAATCAAGGCATTTACTTAATGCATACTCCCTTTTAATACTCTAGATTTAACAGCTAAAAGTAAAAAGAATTTGACGGTGAAACTTATTGATAATCAAAAAATACTTCCTAATTGATGGTTCAATTTTTTTTTTAGAAAATTTGCTGTTTAATAAGACACTGTAACAGGACATAATAACGGAATCTTCTTTGCACCCTGTGATTTCAGAAAAATAAGATACCTTCAAGATGGAGAGAGAGTTCTTACGACTTCCATACATTGATGTAATAGTGAAACACACCTTTCTTCTACTAAAAATCGTGGAATCAGGTTTCCTAAACAATAATCCCCTGCGTACGCAATTAATACAATGCAGTAGCAGACGTGAAGAAAAAAACTGAATATGTGTCAACTGAAGCAAGACCATTTTATACATACTTGACCAGTGACTGACCAAATTCATTGTTTTTATACTCTGTCTGAATATACTTACGTGTTTTGGCAACTATTTACTTACTTTTGTATGTTTAATGTAAAATAAAATTATAATATAGAGAAAAACTGTTGAACACACGCAAGTCACTAGAAATACGAGGTGTGATAAAAAATAACGGCAATGTTTTTATTTCGCGAGATTCATAAATCCGATTTACATTTTTTTTAGCTTGTTGGTACACATGTTTGTGACCAATGTTGGCGTTTTCAGTTGTTTTGAATGTTTAGTTCATTGTTGACAGTCGAAAAAGTTAGACGGGTATTGCTGTGTTCGGCGGTTTTTTACTTTGGAAAAAGACGGATCAAAGAATTTGTATTAAATTTTGCTTGAAAAATGGAATAAAGTGCAACAAAGTATTCCAAGTGTTCTGTGGCTTTTGGCGAATCTACTATGAGCAGGACAAGAGCTCACGAGTGGTACAGACGTTGAAGATGACTACCGCCCTGGACGTCCTAGCAAGACGGCAACGTCGAAAAAATGAAGAAAATGTTTCTGAAAAATCGCCGAATCACAGAGGTTGCTGACGATGTCGGTATATCATTTGCTTCAAGCCAAGCAAATGTTTCGGGTGTTTTGGGCATAAAATGTGTGGCAGTGAAGTTTGTTCCGAGATTGCTCCTCACACCTCACTGCTTGTTCGTAATTTTTGGTGCCTCAGCCACCATAATCACCGGACATGGCCCCCTGGGACTTCATTATATTCCCAAGGCTGAAGAAAACCATGAAAGGATGACGTTTTGCCAGCATTGATGAGGCAAAACAGCTCGCTGGAAGAGCTGGAAGGCACACCGAAAAGTGAGTTCCAGAAGTGCTTCCAAGATTGGAAAAAGCGCTGGCTTAAGGGTATTATATTGGGAAGGGATTACTTTGAAGGGAGCGGAATTGATGTTGAAGAATAAATAAATATTCTTTAAGAAAAACTAATATCGTCATTATTTTTGGATTACACCTCGTATATTTTTATGTCTAAACGGTATGCTCTAACTTAATTATTTTTAGTTACATGTAGGCAGAATAAGGATATCTTTCAACTAAAAGAAAATTCACTTTTATATTAGCAATACAATCAGTAATAATCAGTTTTATGTTCCTACTGAAAATGTAATAAAATACTTATTTGGGTTTCAACAAGTGGGGATTCAATTATAGGGAAAAACTATAAAAATACACCATTCAACTACCTTCTTCTTAATGGGTTTCTTCTGGAATCTGTCTTAAAAAGATAAACTTCATGCTCCCGAATTCAACTGTTCATCTTTGTTTACTTCTCTTTTCCTTATCGTGCACTTTAATGGTGCTGTTTTAACGGTTATATCTCATTAAAGATATACGCCAAACACAATCCTCATTCAAGTTATTTACTTTACATTATTCTAACCCAATGACCATTGTTCCTTTAAAACTTTATCCTTGACTGATAAAACCGTAAGTATAGTAAGCGCTGTATTAGCAACCTCCTCTCTATCCTTCCAAATTGCAAAACTGCCCATGAATAGCCCAGTTCTAGGTGACAATAGGCTAGACTTTGATTTCCCAGCTAACTAGTTATAAAATTGGCTACGCTTTCTTTTGCAAGAAATTACGACACATTTACTACAGAGCTTATATAAACAGAAATTGAAGAACTTTCTGGAAATAAATTCAAATAATATCTTACTTTAAACGAAACTACTATTAGAGATTAGCACGTCCAAGTGTTACAGGGCCTTGGGAAGTATTGCAACCATTGCACTGCGGACTCTATTGGGCCTGCCTCCCATGGATATTATTTTCAAGGGAAGGCTAGGCACATAAGGAACTTGGTGCATATAAGGAACTAGAGACGTAGCTTTGCAGCTACTGGATATATCTCCGTTCTAAATTTGCTGGATATTCCAGAACCGAGGATGAGGTCTGACTTAATGAATACTCAACACTGCAATTTCCCTCCATTTAAGGTTACTTTTGGATCTCCAGAAGACTGGAAGGAAGGAATCATGCACATTAAAGAACATAACCAACTTCTATGCTATACAGATGGATCTCGCAAAAGGATACAATCGGATGCAGTTATATATGACCTAACTCCAAGGACTAACCTTAGTATAAGCCTTGGCAAATTTTGCACAGTTTTTCAGGCAGAAATATTTGCTGTCCTGAACTGTGCCTATAGAGAACTTGAGAAGGGTTATCACCAAAAACGAATGCTCATTCTCTCAGATATTCAAGGCGCCTTATAAGCACTTTCCTCTGACCAGGTGAAATCTAAACTGGCATGGGAGCGTCAAAATGCCCTGTCTACTCTAACATCTCGCAACAGGCTTGAACTGCGATGGGTGCGGGACATCAGTGTATTTAAGGCAATGGGAAAGCAGATGAGTTGGCAAAAAGTGATGCTGATATACCTTTTTTGGCCCTGACCCCGTGGTTGGAATCTGTACCCATACTGCTAAGACCGTGGTTAAAAATAAATGGGGGATAAACATCAACTAAGGTGGCAACTTTACTGGACAAATGCGAGCTAGGAAACTAGGTTCTTGCAATATTCTTTCTACATTTCTTCTAAAAGTGGACAGAAGAGGAATAAGGAAAGTAATTGCATTAATCACTAAACATGGTCACTTCAGGAAACATCTGTTTACAGTAGGACTCTATAAAGATGAACCCACTCACAGAATGTGTAAACAGAATGGGGAATCTACTTCGTATATCCTGTGTGAGCATTCGGTTCAGGCAATAAAAATAATCAGGGAAGATCTGGGAATGGATAACAACATCTTTAGCTTGTTTCTAAGTACACTCTGAGAATTTCCTATTAGGGGATTTGGAGATCTTTGAGTGAATAATTTCATAACATTTGTTTAATTAAATTTACAGACAATTTGTTTGCTTTGAACCATACACAAAAGGAGCTCAAAACTAGATTTAATTTGATATCACAGTCATTAAAGGATATTTAAATTTGTCAATATGCTTGTGTCATCTGCTAATAGAAGAATTTTACCTATATTTTGGATATACGATGCATTTATATGCATCAGAAAAAGAAGAGGAGCCCAGAACAGAGTCTTGAGGCACACCATGGTTAATTATTGCATTGTTTTATTTTTAAAGGGACAAGTTATCTTTAATTTTTGTTACATTTCGTCATAATAGGATATGAGCAGTTTTAAATATTGGTATTTTATTCCATAGAACGTTAATTTATCTATCAAAATTTCATGATTGACACAATCGAAACCTTTTGCTAAATCACAAATTATTTCTCCTACTTGTACTCTTTCATTGAATGCAGTAAACTTTCATTGGGAGTTTAAATGCTGCATTTTCCATTGAAATTCCCTTCCTAGCACCAAACTGACCCTAAGTAAGATATTGTTACTTCAAGATAATGATAAAGTTTACATTCCTTTACTTTCTCAAATATCTTAGAAAATGTAGATGAAACAGCTATGGGTTTGTAATTTATTTTCTCCCTTTATGAACAGAGATTTCATGCAAATAAAATATATTACGACAATCAATAAAATTACAATTCAACTTCTTGAGAATAGGATATAATAACGGGCTATAAGCTGGAAAATTTACAGGTACTTTGTCTACGCCTTCAATGGCTGCACCTCTGGGAGGAAGGGGTGAAGTGAGAGTTAAAACGTTTATTTAAAAACTTTATTTCCTTCAAATTCAAATAGCGCTCGTAGTTTTCCAGTGATTTTATAGATAATGGGGTCAATTGTGTCTTTGAACGAAAAGCTGTTAAAGTTTTTACTGTCTTTGAGTCAAATGCACTTACTTCCCACAAAATATAATTGTTTTGAAAGTTCTGTAGCAAACGTAGTACAAAAAATTATTCTTTTGTGACTTTTCTAGCGTTTTTTATATTTATAATAACAATTGGAAATTCGGATTTCAAGGCGCAATGCGTAACAGAAATATCATTTGGATATGCCATACTATCACGTTCGTTATATATAGTTTTACTTGGTTAGGTTTATAGTTCTGGGCTTATTTATCAAAACCTAAATAGTTACTTCACCTTAGTAAACAAAAATCTAAGTTCTGAATACCCTGTGCAAAAGAATTTGCTCTACATAAAGTTATATAAAGTTGCTGTTCACCGTTTAGGAAGTTTTTCTGTGTTTACAGGTTGGCACCCCCGTACAACAACAACAACAATAATAATAATAATAAATATGATGTAATATAATATTATGGGAATATTAGTAATAATATCACTAGTGAAGAACGCAATATCATTCCTCCTCCACTGTTTGCTAAATGCAATAAATTAAGCTCAATTGTTTAGCAGTACACATGCTTATTATTGTTAAGGTATTGCATTATCCAGCAAATCCTAATAGTTATTAATATTATGAGTATAACAATACTCACCAAAGAAGCGCAATTCTGTCTTGGGATAACACATTACCATTTCTGCTCTAACCTCTACCTTAGGAAGCCTTAAGCTAGTGTGTTTTATTGTCATGATCATAATTCCTGCAAAGTTCGGAACACTTCATCACCACTATACACTACACGGCTGTATTGTAAACGACATTGGAACTGTTGATGACATTAAGCATAGATAACACTATCAGAATCACCAAACTATTCCTAATTGCAGATGACAACGTATTTATCTCACTGTAATGTCATAGAAACTGTTCAGAGCATGGGAGCCAACTCATTCCATTTGCGTTAGCCGGGGTTGGCAGTTACAAATCTAATATCCAGATGGAGTTGACAGATGTAGTAAAGCTATCAATTCTATGAGAATAGTTTAATAATTCTTTTGTTTTGCGTTTCCAAGAAAACAGTTTTTTGATTTTGTAACAGATTTAGTTTGTAATAAACTTGCAAACGATATAAAAACGTATTTATTTTTCTATACTAATTCTTCATTTGGTGACTCCGACCTCATCCAATGGCAACAAATAATGGTTACAGTATTTACCAAACAATGAAACATTAAAAATAATTAAATTCCACTATTGAAAATGAGAACTGTTAAAGTGAGAAAGAAAAGGTGTTCTCAGAAACGTTAAAACAAAAGAACAATTAAACTAGATGCCCCAACGTTCAAGCAGTGTGGCATAGCTAATGTTGGTTAACCTGCCGCAGGCCACTCTAGCTCAATAGGGAACGTAGTTTAAGAAAATTCCAACAGATGGCAAAACAATATGCGTTAGGCAGCAATAATTGTAGGTGCATTTCTTTAGCTCTTTTATAAACTGCTCTTATGTTTAAACTGCCTCTAAAATTGTTAATAATCATAATAATATTAATGAAAAATGAAAAAGCACATAGGAATGTCCAAATCAGTCATAAAGAAAGGAAAACATTTTTGCAAGTGGCACCGGAATCGCTCTCAAATCCAGTTTCCTTGAGCGAAGAGAAAAAATTTCGTATACTTGTTTGGGAAGATTCGTTTAAGTTAAGAATGTTAGTTATTAGAATTATAATAACTAATTATTTTAGAAGTTTTTCGAGCGTAAGAATATGGAAAGGAAGTAAAATCGTGCATTATCTGTCGTCATTAACCACTTTATCCACTTCAAGCCCAACAGGTTTTTGAGAAAAAATTATTGGCCTTTTCACACCCTAAATAGTACGGTAGAGTACGGTAGGACACTGATGACGTGAGATGTAAATAACAAAAAAATTCCCATTAACTGCATGCTTTATAATATTTGAAAATGGTAGTACTAACATTTGGAAACAATCACTTAACATTTTGTTTAAACTCTATTGTTCCAGTGAACATTTACAAAATACTTAATATACCACTAAAATTCATTAATAACGCAATTCTTTCAGAAATATTGTGTCTTAACTTTCAGTATTTTAGCACATTACCTAATGGTTCTCAAAGTATAAATTGGGAAATCTTGATCACCAACAGTGATTAGGAAAGCAGTTATCAATTTCTAACGTTTTTTTTTTACTAGATTGGGTAGTTATTTTAAATGGAGGCTTCTGCTATATAAAGCATTTAGTACTTAGAGTACAGTGTTCATATGCACAGAATGTATATGAATATTGCAAAGTTTCTGGGCGCAATTAAGGGATTCCTAACCTTCTTCTTATTCAGACCATACGCTCGTGTGACCATAGATCTAATAAAGAGAAAGGCAACCTCAAATAATTAGCGTCAAACTCCTCTTATATACTTTAATATATCTTCATTTCATTGCGCAACACATAAAAATTAAAAATTAAAAAAAAAAAAAGTCTATAACATCAGGTTCTGATTCCTTCGAGGAAATAAGTTTCTTCAAGAGCCTCAAAATTCTCGTCTCTTCCTGAAGCTCAAAAATTTCTTGGCTGAACACAAACGAAGACGTTACACAAGAGGAAAAACGACAATGTCGGGGTTCTCGAAGAAACTCACTTACACGGGGGAATCATGAACTTGATGTTAGAGATATTTTTTTAATGTTCTACAAGTATAAAGTGATGAAATAATCCCTTTATAAATTAGCGGTTGGATGTTGACAATTTTATGTATTGCGCAATGAAAGACCAATAATTATCAGGAAACCGGGAGTGTCGTTTTTTACAAAGTCAGTGCATAAAGAGTCTTAGCGATTTAATGAGGCCCCAAAGTGAGGCGTATATTCAATTGGGGTAAATATTTTGAAAATTTACTTAATTTGAAAAGCCGAATGTTTTACGTATAGGTAGTCCTTACAAACTATGAAATCAAGTGAATCCAGAATCGTTTTATATATACTATTTTACTGTCCACAAACAAAGGAAAGCTATTCCTGTAGTTTTGCCGTGCATTTTGTAACACTGTATAACGAAACAAATCAAGATCATTAACATAGCCACAATTTGACATTATTTTAGAACCAGATAATAACACCAAACCTTATGTTCCATTAAAGTTAATATACCATTGTTCAAATAGGACAAACGGAGGCACAAAATTGGCATTTAACAGAGATGTAAGAGATATTGTAAGAGATAATACAGCCGGCAATGTCCCAGGATTTTCTTTACTTTCTCCCTACAACCAGTAGATCTTTTATAGGTACAGAGGAAACGGTTATTGAAACCTTGTTTTTTAAAATAAATAATAATTCTCCATTGTAAGCTAAATAAATGAAAGGAAATTATGTCAGCCTTCTAAAATGTATCAATGTAAAAGTTAAAAGTACAAAATGTTTAATATTCTTAAAGACGGGGGAAAAATTAACCATATGTTGTTAATAAGCACATAAAACTCAATAAAATACAAATTAATTTGAATATATCAAAATGAATATCATACATAACAATATCAGATATGTTTATTAAATATTCAGTAATAATCAAATGCAGACAGAACTAACATAATTACGCATTTGTGAAACAAATGTAAAGAACTAATAACGGAAAATTGGTGATTAAAATGCTAAAGAGGTGAAATTAATAAAACTGCATATTTATAATTCAATGATTATTTATTGAGCTTAATTGTGGAATTGCACAATTGAAACAAATTCTATTTATGGATGCAAAAAAAGATTTTCCAGCAATTACCATAATTATAAAACTGGATAGAATTGTGAGTCTATAAGACAGAAGAAAATGGATTTCAAATTTAATTCATACTTAAATTGCCTCATATTTAAATAAATGAAACTGTATGGACATTTAAAAACAATGATGATTACATATTTCCCGGAAGAAGTGCAATGAAAATGATAATCAATAGAAGGAAAATAATGCATAAATTGAACAAATTGGCAACATAATGAGACAGAAATTTATTAGTATACTATAAGATAAAATAAGATAAATACGGAACCATAGAATTATTAATGAAATGATATTAATTTAATGATTGAAAACAATAAGAAAAATATGACTGTAATAGGTATTTACGCACCAGAGTTAATTTGATACTTTATAAAAGGAAACAAACAAATATAATAAAAGTGATTATTTAATAATTGAAAAAGAAGTAATACCAAAAATTATAGGCATATTTAGAGACTCCAAATGAATATAAATGTGAAAGAATTTAGAGAATTTGTCACATTTAATGAATTAAAAGTTACCAACGTTTTCTTTAGATAGAAAGAATAATACAATTACACATGGAGAGCAAGAGGTCAGCGCTCATCAGTATATTATATAATAATTAATAAAACACTTGGAGCTGAGATAAGAAACGCTAGAGCATATAGAAGATCATATTTAGTGTATCGAAAAAAATATATCGGCTAGATGGAAACGAAAAAGAGAATAGAATAGAGCATTGATAAGGCCAATAAATATAAAATACATCTGCTACAAGAAAGTAGTTTCAAGTTGCTATATTAACGAATGATAAACACAAATATATCAAGTAAAAGTATAAATGAAGAATGAAGAAACTTTAACGAATCATAATACAAACTACATATGAAGCATTGGGAAAGAAACAGAAAATAGGAAAGAGAGAGCCTGAAATGTGAAATAGTGAAATGGTGGACGAGAAAGGCAGGCATATTTAATGTACTTATAGAAAGAAACAGAAGAGACCGAATATATGTAGAAAGAAAGGGAGGGGAGTGTCGCAAAAACTATAGTACGCAAAATTTGGCGTTTAAAGCCATGAAATCCTTAGCAGCAGAGAAAAAGATACATCAAAATTGAATATGAATAAAGAAGGGATTGTTAAAATATTTTAAAAATAAATGATCTAATGAAACAACATTAGAAGAGGAATTAATAAATACATACAACTATTTAGTTGATCTGTAATGATAATGCTTTTGTATCTCTAAAGAATAGAAATGCCAGTGGTCTAGACGGAATCAACGCGGAGTTAATTAAATATGGAGGCCTTTATAATTAAAATATCTACGTTTATCAATCAGTGTTGATACACTTCTAAAATAGCAGATGTATGGTTGAAATTTATTATACAATTAAACTTTACTAAATAACAGGTAATAAAATATATGCCAAGGTAATATCAGAACAAAAACTGTACATTGTTTTACACTAGAACTTCTATAAAAGGGGATCAACAAGAGATGCTATTTTCTACTTAAAACAAATTAGGAAAAAAGAGTAGAATAATAAAAACCAAATTTAGTGTTCATAGCTTTCAATCGAGTATCCAGACAAAGTTAGGACAAGTATTAAGAAACAGAGGACAAACAGAAGATTTAATCAAGTAACAAAATAATTTATATAGGTATAATAATAATAATAATAATAATAATAACAACAGAAGATATATAAGAAGGAAGTAATAAATCAAAGATAACACGGATTTGACAAGGAGGTGAATTTACACCAACTGTTTTCAATGTTGCATAATTGATTTGATCAAAGGATGGTAAAATATAACACCAATGGGGATAATTCTAGGTAATAGTGCTGTACTAACCATCCATGATAACGATAAACATTTGCAGACGTTAGTTTTTAACCTTAAAATTTCAAAGCAGAAAACAGTTATAGATGATGCAGTAATAGAACAAATTTCATATTTTATATGTTTAGGTTATGGTATAACATCTCTCAGTAATACCGCCACGGGTGGCCGAGGTCGTTAAGGCACGGACTCGTGAGCGGGAGGTCTGCGGTTCGAATCCCGCCAGGACCGTCCTCCCTGACTGGGGTTTTTTCCAGGTTTTCCTCAGTCTTCATAACTGGCAAATGCCGGGGAGATACCTAAACTTAGGTCTGGAACGCTTCCTTCCTTAAAAAAAAAAATATATATATATCCTTTCCCAATTTATCATTTCATCTCATGTATCATCAGTGTCCACCGCCTGTGGTGCCTCAGTAGTGAAAACGGGCGTTAAACACTACTCAAAAAAAAAAAATCTCTCAGTAATATAAAACTTTTAATTGCGAGTTAATGGACTGCAAGCAATGTCTGGGAGTATAAAATAGTTAAAGTGAGGGGAATGAAACCGCCACACTCTTAGATCAAAATATCCAATATTTTTTGCTCATAACGAACCAAATCAGACTAGGATAGTTAAAAGATTCTCATATCTCGAAAAGTATTTCCCAAAGACGAGAACTTTTTGAAGAGCGAGAGCACATCCTCACATAATAGAAAGTAAACAGCTAATCCTTCTGCTGACACCTCATCAAGTGGTGATCTACTGTCACATTTTGTATACAACTCCTTTAAGCTTACAGTGTTCTGTAAAATTCTTGTCACCAAACAGAATTTCGCCCTGCTCTCAGTTCTAGCAGTTTATATGCCCTACCTTTAGAAGCCATCGTATGAAAGCTTTAAAATATATGAAATCTTCAGCAGAGCCCAGAATCCCTCAAGTTTCCTGAGCATCCAGTTCCCGAAAGGAAGTTTAACTTAATAATCTCAGCACTGGTTCAAGTTTAATAAAGCGGATTTCAGTTCCTTTCTTGGCAGCCTGGTCTACTTTTACATACCTATAATCCTTACGTGTTAGTTGAAATGTGATATTTTCAAATAGTGTCGGAGGAACTTGAGGCACTCCAAGACCAGATTTGACTTAATCAAAAAACCTTTAAAGACCATCAATACCTCAGCCTGAAAGACTGTGGCATATTGAACCAGACTAATCTTGGTGCTATTCCCATATACTGCAGACTAGTTTTTAACTTAGCTTTGGAACCATCAGTGCCAGACTGGACCACGATTTTCCCCAGAATAAATTTACCCTCTCACGTTGGATACGCAACAGTGAATGTACTGTTAATAAATACTCGACGATCCCAAATGTCAATCATCATATTAAGTATCACAAATGTGATTTTTTCCAATTTGAAGGGGGTATTTTCCACCATGAGAAGCAGCGGTGAGTGCTACGGAGGCGATTCTGAAGGAACTGTTAAAAAATGGTTTCAGCATGTCTTTGAAGAAGGGCAGAAACGCTGGGTGCCCTGTATCTATTGGGGACTACTTCGAGAAAGACCATCAAAATTATAATAGTGAGTAAAAGAATGTTGTCAAAAAATTATGATAATTCTTATTGAACAGACTTCTTAC
The DNA here is from genome assembly GCA_030762175.1 of Metallyticus violacea. Classification (NCBI taxonomy): domain Eukaryota; kingdom Metazoa; phylum Arthropoda; class Insecta; order Mantodea; family Metallyticidae; genus Metallyticus; species Metallyticus violacea. Next base: position 53,678,239 of record CM060839.1, read on the forward strand.
CTCTCTTATATTTAATGCGCAATACCAGGTTTTAGACTCCATGTTTTAAAAAGCCCAAGATATTAGATTTGGGATGAATACGGTATCATTTCATTAAAGAAAGTTTATTCCCTTAGGTTCCTTATATTCCTTATTCTGGTGAAGTATGTCGCAGTATAAATAAATTCATAAAACCGGAAAAGACACCTAGTTAAGGTTTTATGTGTTATGACTTAATCATGTCCTCTTTAGGATGTGAAACATGGACTCGCTATAAGAAGAACATAAAAAGAACAGACATCAGAGAAAATATTCTTGCGAGCGGTGAAGGGCTGCACCGGAAGAGATGGGCTTAGAAATGAAGATATTACAAAAGAATGAAACATTATACAATCATCTGCACATCTGGGTTTTCCAAGTCATGGTCTCTCTAAATTAGTATTCAATTATAGACAATGAGGCGGATAGTTGGGGTGGGGGGAATGATTATCTACCCCCACAAGCCAAGTTTGGGGCGGATTGTTGAAGGAGGGTTTTATTTAATTGTCAACTCCATGTCGGAGTGTCAAATTTGTGGGGGCTTATGAAAGGTGTTGGATTGATTTTGATTTGAATTGACATCCATTTGAGGCATACTGTCGATATCGTATGTCACTGTCATGAAAGAAGTCTGCGTTGAACCCTCCTGCTGCCGCTATTGCCTCAGGGGTAAGGAAGGCTTTCTGGATTGTCACCAGGGGAGGAAGGGAGAGGAAGATCACTGAAGAAAACACTGTGGAAGATATGGATTAAAGCACTGTTCACACTTCACTTTATTATTCTCTCTTTTTTTTTTCTATGGTGACACTTCCAAGGTATTAGCAAGGGGATGGGAGAATTTTAAATGTTTCCTGATGCAGTATTTACAAATTCTGTAGATTTCGCATCGCATACACAAAATTACACTATTAATAGTTTCTAAACAAATTGAGCATTACAGCTTCACTTCACGAGTTATATTTCTCATGATCTAAATTGAACAGCCCTATCTCACTTCCCGAACCGATCCGTCACGTCTCGTCTCCTCATGCTAACTGAATTTCCCCATCTCTCGAAGGGAACTGCCAAAGAAAAAGCCTTCAAAATGCTTTTAATACACTTTCTATGCATCTTCTACGAGAATTCAACTTTTTGAACAAGGCAAACGCCTCACCTAATTTCCTTCTCGATTGGCTTGATCTCTTGCCGCTGGAAGTTTCTCGAAGAGACATTTTGAAATGTGAGAACTCATTGGCTAGACTTCATTAATTGTACATTAGCTAGAGACGTTTTAAGGGAGCAAGGATTTCTCTTTTTAAGGGACGGTTGCCCTAAGTGAAAGCTATCCACCAGTCTTTTTCAAGGACTTATTTTACGGAGATGAAAGAAAAGGTCCCCTAGCTATTGAATAATGACCTTGCTTATGGCATTAGAAAGTCTCTTATATTACATGAAAATTTTCATCTTTGCTGCAAAGATTTCTGGTTCTGGAATAATTACGCCATTCTACGTGATTCATCATGAAATATTAATCTATTAAACAGTATTAAATCTTAATGTTAGTTAATTAATTATACGGGATCAAATCTGTGTGTTCTGCTGCAACTACTTACAATTCCAAAAGTTGGAAGACTATGAAAACGTTAAATGGAGAAGAAAAGTTTGACATAATTGACTAAGGAAGATGAAATAGTTTAAAAGAGTTAAAACAATTACACTTGTGCATGTTTCTGGTAACTTAAAATATGTAAACAAAATGATGGTAATAGAAAGTCTATGCACTAACAGAGGCTTACACTTCAAAATACATTGCCCACCTAGTGTTTCAGGTGTGTTATTATCCTGCACTTCTATTGCTATACCTCCTACCGAAACACGGTGAATGATCTCTCTCTTGAACGAGATGCAATGGCGTGGCGCGACAAAGGGTGTTTGCTGGAGTTAATCTGTCCAGAACAGAACGCATGGCTCACTTCAATATAGCAACCTGCTACGTAATATTGCCTAGCTCAGTGTTGGGCAATGTTCCGCTCATTATAGTCGTATGAGAAGCGTGAAATCATTTCCGTCATTAAGCTAAATGAGCTTATGCAGAACAACCAAGGTGAGTCTAGGTAGAAGCTGCTGGATATAGGGGCTTAGAAGAACAAGATTGGCTAAGCTCCTAATAGAGATATGTTTGCAAGTGATAAGGCAGGAAATGGCATTCGGATGCTGGAATTGGTCAAAGAGCATTCTCTGTGTATCCCTTGGAAGGACACCTCAAGCACCTCAGAGCAAGATATTATGCTGTGCATATTTTTCCGCAACCGTAATTTAGAACCTTCCAGACTAAAAGTTACTGTCCTTAGAATGCTTAAAAATCGTGCTCTTTTGTATTTTTATATAAGTATAGTCAAATTCTTTAATTTCGAAAAAAGAGGAAATAAAAATACTAATATTATTGCTTCTCTGGGCAAGCAAGTAACAAACTTCTTTGTTTTCTCTTGGGTCATGTGGAATAACTACATAACCATAATTAAAACTAGAAGACATGAAGTGGAACATTCAATGAACAAATGTAATAACAGAATTAACTTTAATACTGAATTGCTCATTTCATGTTTCGTGCATAAAGTGTAAGAGTGTTGAAACATTAAAAACTAAGAAAATAAATGAATTAAATTAAAGCCTTTTTACCCAAGAAACAGCTGGAAACGAACACAGTTAAAAACTACTGGCAGACAAAATAAACATAATCTTTTACTCAACAAAGAATGAATTTGGCATAATTTATTACAATTATAAAATATTATTTCGCACATTATTTTTTACTTAATAGAGTAGACTACAACATATATATGCTGGAATGCGAAAAAAATATGTAATATATTTTAGAACCAACTACAATAAATAATATAAGCTTTTGCTGTGGCAATCCTAGAAGCCTATAGGTAAACTAAAATCCTCAGGAGAAATACTATTACATTTCTTAAATTTTACCTTCCTTGTAAAAAATAATTAAAACATAAGAGAAAATTGATGTTGAATATTTTTTTAAATTATTGTCTTTAGCTACTTCAGCTAGTTTACAGCAATGCTTTCAGTCAGGTATTCATTGCTAATTCGCTTCGTTGTTTCATACCTCGATTTAACCATACGGTGAAACTGCTATACTATAATGAAAAATATAGTTAAAACAAATGGCAGTTTTTAATTACTGTATGAAGCATTATCGGCTTTCTATCTACGCCTATCTCAAAAATGCATTTCTTTGTTTATTCAACGCAGTTATGCTTTACTCGTTGTTTATGTTTTTCTATATAAATAGAGATTAAATTGGACCCATAAAATATGTAATTTATAGCAATTTTTACGAAACAATAGAAAGCGAAAATGAAAATAAAGGAACAGAACAAACAGCGTTAAAGAAGTAAATGTTCATGGTGACACACTGGAAAAAGATTACAGAAGCTGGTACGATTAAACTTATTTAATAATGAATAGGAACGAGAAAAATGTTTTTGGCTTCCTCTTGCAAGTGTAAAATAACATTTAATATACTCACAGGGTATGAAATGCCCATGTTGCCGAAACAAGAAGCTACAAAGACAGTAAATTTTTAATAGGTAGATACATGGCCACATATATTATACATATATGTGGGCCTTTCATTTACAGATACCTATAAATATGTGCTAAATCAGGAATAAAATGGAAAAATGCATGTTAGGATGCAATGTGCTAATCTGAATATAGAAGGAATGTGCGACCAGCCATCGCCCGCGCAGCAACGACGCAATCTGTGGCATTCTGTGCTTAAGCCTATATCGATTGTTAATAAATTGACACAATTTAATTTTAGAGATTGTAGGTTTGAAATAGGGATAATAATCGTGCTCCACGGCGTAGGTTGTTTATATTATTTTATGATAAAATATGTTGATAAATACATAAGATTTAAAACAAGTTAAACAATAAAAAACAAGGATAATGTTTATAATAAAGATCCATCAATCCATTAACATCGCCAAAGACACGCTTTACAACTTCCTTTCGTTATTGTGGAGTATCATTTCGATTGGAAGCTTCATTAATTAGGGGCGTACTTTACATAACTTTGAAAATTAAACAGGTAGACCACAGATTCTCCCTCTTCCTTAATACTCCTTCTAAAGTTCCTGAAATTATTATGGTGTAGTTAATTAACATCCGTAAATCCCTGAGCTACATTGCTTAATGTTTGCACAAACGTAATACAGTTATAAAAATTCAATATAACATTGGAAATGTATTTGACTAAAGAAAACATCATATTGTATCATTGATTTATAAAAAAGACCTATGTTAACGTATAGATTATAAACACAAGACTATGACTGAAAAGAAAATTGATAAGGATGTAGTTTATAATAAACGCTATTTAAAATGTATATGGACATAATGAGAACAGAGTGCTCAGCACAAGAATGAAGGTTGACACTAATTCGATAAATTAGGATTTATTTGTAGATAATTATCTAGGAAAAAACCAATAATTATGACTGGGAACACAGGAATTTCGTGAATTTGTGTGGTAAAGGATAGTTTAATACAAAAAAAAATTCAAAAATGGGGGGAAACCACATAAAATTTGGTATGTGTTCTGCTGCTAAATCTGCTAGTACACTAAATAGCATTACTAACATGCCTCCCAAATTCAAAGCTACCACAAACCGTAGCTAGGTTTATTGTATTACATAGAAATAATAACAAAATAAGACAATTATAGACAACAGTATATTAAACCCATTATCAATAGGAAACAGCGAATACATCAGTGAGATCAATAAACAGTTTAAAATATGGCATATGCTTGTACAATATCTGCAGGAGTTGCGAAAATTGCTTGGTATAGATGCAGATAATTTTATTCAAGCCTGGTTTTCAGTAATCGGATGATAAGAGTATTATTAAGTTTTCTTGGGACTTAGGATTTGATTTGTTGAATTACATAATATTTTCACTCTGAATAGGTCAAGGTCAGGGAATCTTCCTTCATCTCTTCCTTTGAGAAGGTTTCGAATTCAACTCCATTGAATTATCTTTGATAATTTATCTCCCTGAACCCTTCATTTGCAATGGTATTAAATGGTGAAACAGCAATGCTGTCTTCTACCTTCTACGAGTGTGCAAAAATGAAATTGGTGTTTGAGAGAAGTCGGGTTTGCTTACTAACAAACGGCTGTTTGTCAAAACAAACTATACCTCTACCTAGGTAGTTCTTGATCCCGATGTGCAATTAAAACTCCAAAAAAGAAGGGCTGAACATTTTGGGTCAGAGCAGTGACTAGTTTATAATCACGATGAGAGAAAAATTGATTGTCATTATGTGAAAAGGCTTTGATTCCTATAATTTCAAGCTCAGGGGTATTTGGTAACGATATTTCGCTTGATGCCATCAATAGCGACGTTCGCTTTAGGCGGTTAGAGCTATGCGATTCTGTTGATAAATTTTATATCCAGGAATAACACTATTTGCATTTTAAGCGGATAGGTTTGAATAATGCAAACAATACGTGCGTGCTCTAAAAGTTCTCGGTCTGACCAGGAAAACACAAGATTTAAGAGAAATTGTTTTTTTTTCTTTCTTTTTTATAATGAATACATTTAGATCAACGACCTTCCAAAATGTTAATAACCTCATTAAAATAAGATACTGTAAAAAACTACTGTCTGTCTCAGCTCCAACGTCATCCTTTTATGTGAATGCCATTTATTCATAATGGGGAATAAAAAATTGCTGGGAGCCAAATCCGGCGAATATGGCAGATGTAGAAGCACATCGAAGCACAGGTCATATAGTTTTGCAGCAACAATCCCAGATGTGTGTGAAGGCGCATAATCGCGATTAAAGAGAACATTCTTTTTTTTAATGTGTGGCTTTTAGCCTGAATAAGATTCATCTATTGGTCCAGCAGTGAAGCGAAGTATTCACCGGTGATAGTTCTGCCTTTCTGCACCACAACATGATATTCCCTGAAAATTCTAGCCATAAATTTTCCTGTACAGAAACCTTTTTTTCTTTCTTTCTTTCTTTGGAGCATTTTCACCTGTTGCCACCCACTGTTTACTATTCCTTCCCCTCTGACGTGTAGTGATGAATCCATATTTCATCTACTATTATGAAACGTCGGAGAAATTCACTGGAATTTGTTTAAATACTCTTGCGAAATGTTCATTCGAATACGTTTTTGGTCCATTGTTAACAAACACGGCCCCCATCCAGCGGAAAGCTGTCTCATATCCAAATTTTCGTTTAAAATGTAGTGGACACGGTCGAGGTCTTTACAAAGTCCATAGTAGCAGTTTTGGAATGCCCTGCTCATCTTGAACGGATGGATGTACGACCACGCTTAAATTCAGCAGCCCACTTTTTTAAGTGTCAAAAACAAAAGGAAAGAATGCATTAATATTGAATCTAACTCTTTTTTTTATTTATGTAGGTGTTAAAATCTTTTAAACGCAATGCTCTTTCACAGCTCGTATTTCAGTTTTTATTAAATTTGTGGAAAAGTTAACACTAGTTTGTTTACACGATCGTCACAAACTTGCTCGTCTGAAACTTCATAGTGCGCCATCTACAAGACAATACTTAAAACGATCGTAGTGATTTGCTAGCTTCACGAACTTTTAGAACATCGCTCGTATACAATGTATTAAGACTACAGCCAGTAAACTAAGCTCGTGCGTTTTCAATATCGTACATATATTTCAGTTAACCATATTTCGTTGATGAACTGAGTTACATACAATTATGAAATGTCAGATTTAAACAAAGATGAGAGGATAATCTGGCAAAGAGTAAATTTCATGTGCTTTTCTCGGGTTCTTCCAATGTGTACGAATTTGAATTGTAAGTCTTGCCTTTCAGGCTACCCCATAAATAAAATTCAGACTGTTAGATCTGAGGAGCGAAAGGCCCACACATCAGCACTAATCATTCTATTTTCAAACACTTGCCTACTTTTATCCATGGTCTCCTCTGTTGTATAAGCAGTTATATACTTTGGTTGCATTCACCCTATAATTTTTGCTCTTCCATCGATTGATTAAAAAATGGGGCAAGAACGTCATTTCGATACCTCTCTCTTATTACTGACTGCTCATAAAAATCGAACCGATCATGTCTCTTGCGCTAATAGCACACCAATCTCCACTTTTCTTATTATAAAGAGAGGTTTCTTGTACACAATTTGGATATTCAGAATTCTATTGGCGAGTGCTGTGAGTGTTCACAAGGTCATTTTGATGGTTGTGAGCCTTCAGCTGCTGATGAAAGAAACCACTCACAATTACGCACACGTGCTACGGGATCACATTATTGTAGACAATGGACAGAGATTTGTAACGTTTGAGTTTTAACAATTTTATTTCTATATGTGCCGAAGAAACTGAAACCCCAAATGTGGTAATTTCGATACTGATTTTGCAGCGAACGTTCAATTTGCGCCTATTTAATTTAATTTGTCTTCTGTTAAAATTGTACATCTTCGGGTGTGTTTGTTTTGTACTGAACCAGTAATATCAATTTTATTCACAAGTTATGGAAGGAGACAATTCCCCAGGAAACTTCCAAATAAACTTCTTACGAATGTGGCTAGTTGATTCGTATTTACAATAATATTTACACATAGAATATGTCGATCTAAAGTCAGATAGCTTTCAGTCTTCACGAACGAATATAGACTGGTAACTGCTCAGAAGCTCAAGGACAGGCAAGTAGGCAGGTTGCTTAAGAAGGGAGGAGCCGGCGATGGCCGAGACGCAAAAACCCTGGGAGCGGTGAGGTTATGTTCTGGAAATCCAGTATATTTATAAGGCTACGTAAGTTAGACATTTTATATAAGATGGTTTTGATGGAAGATTAAGTTTTCATGAAATCGGTTCACTATATTTGCATAGTGCTGTATAATGAACGTATTTAAACTATTACAAGTAAAGCAATGAGTGAGAACTAAATAAAGAGGCATAAACTTCCGACGAATTTATGACACGACGATAGAATGTTACCTGGGGCAATCTGCTTTAATTTGTATGAACAGCATATAAAATATTGAGATTGCTGTTATCAAGGAGTATTTATAGTTTAAAAATATGCACTGATTTATATGACAGCACATGTAATATGAGCATCCATTCCTGTCATTACTTTAGATACTCAGAATTTCTGACATTGCAAATCTGGCTGGCGTACTCGACAACTCTGTTATAACACTTGTGTTGGAAGTTGTGAAACTTCGGGGAGAGTAAAAGCAAAATTATAATGATGTGATTGCAATGTTATACATCCTCAGAGAGTATTTTTAGAGCTTTTGTCATTCTATATAAAGAGATGGAGCTATATTATCCTAGGACTTGACTCTCAAGCGCCATATTCAGCCAGTTTCAATAAAAGCGGCGTTTTCTCTTTTTCTGTACTTCGGTTCGTTTCACAAATACCATCCCTCGTTATCCTTTATGTACCCAGTAAGGACCGACAAGAAGATAGCACGCGACACCACCGTGCTATAGCTGCGCAACCCTTTTTTCTTTTTTAATCCCTGCAAAACAAAAGTCTTTCCTTTAAAAACAACTTTCTCTTTCTGCTGAAAAGTCGTTCTGTTTTTGTTCCTTTGCACAAGTTGTTGAAGAGGTTGAGCGTTTGGCTATAAATTAAGCAAGTAACAAAAAACAAGACAACAGAAAAGAAAAGTTCTTGCAGAAACAAAAGAAAAATGTTATGAGTTATTTTCAAAGAAAAACATGCCATGCTTGTCAAAAGACACGACTTATTTAAAGTCAATCAGTAAAAATCACCGAGTTCGGAGCACAAGTTGTTAGAGAAGGAGTTTAATTATGTAAGTCTGGGTGTGTTGTGAAGATGCTTTTAGTATGGGTGTTTGAAATATCTGAAGCCCTCGCTTTTTCTAAAGAAACTGTATCATTAACCGTTTAGAATATACCCAGCAATGAAAGAATATATAGTAAAACGCTATATGCATTGTTAATGGAAAAATCTTCGCTATACGTAGAAGGGTTTTAAACAAGTATTTTGAGATAGAACCTAGCATTACAAACGTAAAATCGGCTATTTAATTAATTTCAACTTGATACTCAGAAATCCACAATAAAACTACATAATGTTAAAACTTGCATTAGAATGACTTAATGCCTCCTTAATAATCGTCATAAATCTGATTATTAATGACCAACGAACAGCATTTACACAATTTAGCATTTAAATAATCTGGATTATTTAAATGCTATAATGGATTTTTCGGGCGTAAAAATCCTAAGTATGGGATTTTTTCGGAAGGGAAGTAAAGCCGTGGGTCTCGTGTCGTACATTTATGGCAGGAAAAAGAACCTGAAGCCTAAGAAGAGGCCTCTGAGCAAAATTTGTCGGCCGTTTCACGCTCTGAATAGAATGGGACGCTGAATAGAATGGGATCTGAGCTGTTAAAGAGCGTCCGTAAATAAACAAATAAAAAAATTCATGCTGAACACATGATTGCACGCCACTGCACTGTGTGCTAACAGCGATGGAAATCAGGTTATCAGAAACAAAGTCCCGATTCTACTTTTCTCCTATCTGTCTATTGTTTCATGCAGCAGTTATTTTGTAACCAATAAATTACAAATTGAAGAAATGGAAAAGGGTTACAGCTTTTTCTGAACTTACCAACAAACATCTATTTTTGGGAGAAGCAAGAAGTCATCCACATCATACTACAGTTCAATCTGTATTCCGTGAAATGGAATAAGGTAAACATTGGCATGCATATCCTTTTGAAAAGCTAAGCCCTAACATGCAATTTTGAAATTTTGAGTTCCGGTTTGTTATCTGAAGTTGCGTGTAAATATTTAGCTGCTCATTACTATTCTGTATATAAAACATTAAAATTATAATTGACACAGTGAGGTTAAGTTAGGGGCCGCCTGAGCGTAGCTGCCTAATGCGAAAGCTCATCTGTAGTAACCGGAAAAAGAGAGAATCGCCACTCGCAGACCCATTTATAGGATGTACCGTGTTAATAATTTAAAAGGCAATAGAGGACATCATCTTGGATTCATATTACAAACCTAAAGAGCACTAATATCAGAAAACCTGCACCTAAGCACTTTACATGCTATCACTTTATAGTTAATATGGCATATTCGGCATATTGAACAGTCAGGCAATAATTCCATATAAAAAATAAAAAGAAGAAGCTCTTAGAGCAAGGGCTCATTCTTCATTCCTAAGTACCCTAATATATCTGAACCAAGATTCACAAATAAGATGTACATTAAAATAACTAATTTCTTTGCAATTGTAAAAGTTCACTATTATACTTTTGCGAAATTCTTTTTTAGGCATTCCAATAGAAAATATCCAGAGGTGACTACACCATATGACCAGATCCGTCAATAGATCTAGCAATATTTTTTTGTCCAGCATCCGTAGCATATAAGTTGCAATGTGTGGTGGAGCACCGTCATGAACGAACCACATGTTAACATACTCTCCGTCAGATATGTCAGGCAAGGTTTCAGAAATGTATGTATATAAGGCTATTCAGGCGTCTTGGCAAGTTATGGGTTCTCAGTAATTCATCGTCAGGTGTCCGCCTACACATTTGCAGTTGACTGTTGACATTGTCCTTACCTTATGGCTTGTAGATTCTGTGCAGCTCACGTATTTGTAAACAAACAACAGCTGTGTCAGAGAGTCATGGTTGGTGAAACCAGCGTCACCTTGCGCTATTGACAGAAAGCAATAATTAGCTATTTGAATAGCATTGCGTTCTTTATAATATTAACCTTGCACTAATCTCTAAAACAAAACTAATTACATTGCTAAAAGTGCAGCATAAAGAGTATATATTCAGCGCAGTCATACTAGCACTTAATACGCTACGTCCTGATTAATATGTAGTAGTAGGTATATATTTATTATTATCAAATTCTATGTGCACTTTTTAAATATATGGATCGAGACCGTATAAACACAATTAGAATGAGGACAAAATAATGAATATTTAAAGCAATAAAATAAATAAAACATTTAAAAACTGAAAGAATGGAATTTACAATTATATATAAGGGAAAACAACTTATATGCACATTATTTATAATTACACTAGTTATTGCGTTCTAACCAGAAAATACAATTTTCTAACAACGCGCACTTTGGCTAGGAAAATGCCCACATTCAACCAATTTGTGTGATCCACGTGCCAATCGTTCTCTAATTGCCTTAATTTTTGTTAAGAAACGGCTTTTTTCTCAGGCCAGATTCTCCTACCTGAAATATCCCTTATTTTTGAACCTTCCAAACTCCCGTTCTAAACCAGGTCATTCCTGATTTTGCTTCTCTCCCTAGAATGAGCATTTTTCCCCTTTGAATGGTGTTTAACACCCGTTTTTACTACTGGGGAACCACAGGAGGTGGACACTGATGATACACGATATAAAATGATATATTGGAAAGGAATTTGTTAGGGAAGGAAACATTGCAGGCCTAAGTTTGGGGTGCCTCCCCGGCATTCGCCATTTATGAGGACTGAGGAAAACCTGGAAAAAACCTCAGTCAGGGAACACGGTCCTGGCGGGACTCGAACCCCAGACCTCCCGATCTTGAGTCCGCGCCTTAACGACCTCGGCCACCACGGTCTAGAACGAGCACATAATATATATATGCACACATACATCTCTTTACCGCAGGTTAATAACTTCATTCGATAAGATCAAGGAGATATTAGGGTTACATTCTGTCGCGATTTCCTGCCTGCTGATTATTTTCAAGGCTTATTCCTATCTTCCACAAATGTTTATTATTTTCATTACCTAGTTGCCATATTGAACCCAGGCCAATTCCTCTGAGTCCTCTTTGCACCTCTGCAGCCCAAAACGCTAAGCATTATATTTTGTATATGGTTTCTATAACATTTAGCGGAAGTGTGGACTGGTTTCCCTGCACTATCTAAAACTGTATTTCACCTTCCTTGTTTTATAATTAACCGTATCTTCATAGCAACCCAGCTTGACATTCCTTTGAAGAGCCCGAGATCCCTTTTCCGAAAATCGACTTGGCTTTCATTTACATGTTCAGCTCTCTCCCATAGCTACATTTCACTTCCATATAGTAAAATAGATTTACATCATACATCCTCTCTAGTGTATATACTGGTACATATCGAATGCGAGTCAGAACACGTAGTAACTCATTTAGTTAACCTCGTGTTTTATAATTAATAAGTAATAAGTGGTTATTCCCTTTACCACTCATATTAATAGTTACTCTCAAATAACAAACATTTTTACATGTTGTATTTCTTGTCAATTGTAGTACACTTTTTAATCTCTGCCATTCACTTCAGTCATTTGTAAATGTCATTGTTTTGATAATATGCAAATGTACGTATTGAGCTGTTTCGGAATTATTTATGCCAGGTAGACTTATTTTTAGAATATGTTGTGATTATAGAAACGAAATGGCAAATTTAGATGTATAACTAAAATTACACATTTTAAAATCTACTTTACAGATTCATACTCCAAAATACAATAATGACAGACAAGATAAAGCAGAGTTACTTATAACACAATGCTGAAAATAAAACAAAACTTATTTCAGCTGAAAATCAAAAGTTTGTTCTTTTAAAAATAAGTTCACTTTAGAACAGTCAAAAATAACAAAAAGATCTTGGTAATATTTTCATCAGTTTTACCAATAAGTTTAATTTCATCACTATTTTAATATTGGCGAAATCAATATGAATTATAAGCTTATAGATAAAAGAAATTCCAATTTACTCTGAATTATTTAGCTAAATAGAATGTAAATAATTCTGAAAACAGCGGTCACAAGTTCTTTAAAAGTCGCGCCATTAGCTGTTATCAAGTTATAGTCTGAACCAGTAGATGTCACTCCATTCCAATCTATTTAGTTTGGTCAAGACCAATCAGGCCGTCATGTTTTCTTAACCGCTCGATCAGATGGTCATAAGAAATATGATATTATTTATATAAGAAAACAACAGTTTAATATCAACATGGGGAACGGGAAGTTTGGAGTTCCATTCCCACCAGGACCATTCTCCCTGACTAAGGTATTTTCCAGGTTTTCCTGGGTAAATGCCACGTAGGTGCTCTGAACTTTAGACTTCGAACGATTTCATTCGCAAATAAAATTTTCATTTTCAACTTAAATATTTCATCTCATGTATCACTAGTGTCCATTGCCTTAACAGTGAAAACAGGCGTTGTATACACTATTAAAAAGACAGTATAAGATCATTTTCATGTTTATTCATACTACATTTATTTCGCATACAAAACTTTCTTGGTACATTAAAATAAACGTTATTATAAAGATGCAATAAACTGATAAATTCATTATGAAATACATCGAATGACTTAAAAATATACCCATGGCGCTTATTATGTTGTGCATGAAATACACCGAATGACTTAAAAATATACCCATGGTGCATATTATGTTGTGCAAAACGGTAAAGTGGCCATTTTTCAAGAGGGAACGCATGCTCGAAAATGCATAGTTTAGGCGTTGTGGACTATCAAAGTATGACAACGTTTTGGATATGGTGATAGGCGTGCGTTACACATTTTGTCAAGAAACCTCCATCAACCCAACAAGAGCATCGCATCGTGCATTTACTACAACAAGGTTTCGAATTGTTAACCTGCAACATAATTATGAGCTTACATCGGCACTGGATAGATTGGCGCAAACGGTCAAAGACTTGTTGTAAGCTAAGTATTTTATATGCTGCACGGATCCGTCGATAAGGCTCTCCTCTTCCAGTCTACTTATATGTTAACACTACTCGTGTGGATTACTTGCGCTTTCGTTTTTTTTTTTTTTTTTTTTTTCGTTCATATGTGCAAGTTTTGGAAGTTCACTTTGCCGTCTGAAGAAGTTGCATTTGATAATTCACTAAATATAGCTTAATTTCAAAATGTCGTTCATGTTTTACATACCATTGCTATACAAATATACAATCTAATTATATCTGTACTCTGCCTGTGGTCTTGATAACATCAATGACAACTAGACTGTGGTTTATAAACATCAAATATTCTATTGTTTCCCATAGTAAAAACAACTGTTCCAAATATCACCTGTATTGTAAGCTCCATATCTGTGTTGCTTTTTCAGTAATCCGAATATCTTTTTCTTTTTAATCATATGTACACACACACACACACACACACACACAGTGGGTGCCAAAAAGCATACACACTTCAATAAAACAAAAAGCTGTGTAAACAGAGCAAAACTGAATTCACACATACAGAAAATGATTAGTACTATCATCTTAGACTTTTACAGTTACAACAGTTTCTCAAAATGTCCACTATCGGCGTCGATACACTTCTGAGTACGTTTAACTACTGATTGAGCAACGTTTGCAAAAGTGTCCTCAGCGATTGGAGCACATGCCGTTTCAATTTCTTCCCGAAGTGTTGCTGGTTTTCTACGGTATACAGCATCCCTAAAAGTTCCCCATAGGTAGAAGTCCAACGGAATCAGATCCGGAGAACGCGGTGGAAACTCAAACGGAACTCTTCGTCCTGTCCAGTGCCTTAGAAGATTATCATGAAGGTACGCACGTACATCTCGGTGGTAATGTAGTGGGAATCATCCTGTCTGAAGTTAAATTCTTCATTTCCATAGAGTATATGAATGGCGGGTAAGACGGATGTGTGTATCATGTTCAGGTACACTGGACCAGTTACTGCTCTTTCAAAAAAGAATGGCCCAATTAGACTCCTAAATGACAACCAACACCAAACATTAATTACAGGTAAATTAACGTTTTACAAAATAACGTGTGGATTGTTTGCATACCAGTAGAAACAGTTGTGCCGGTTAACGATTCCGCACAACTTAAATTGTCTCATTGGACCAAACAACTTTCCCTAAGAAGTTCTCATTCTCTTGCACTGAAACCACTCACAGTACTGCGATCAGGGATTCTTCATTTAATGCATGCAAAAGTCTTGGGATGAAAACTTTCAACTTTGCTGTTTTAATAATACGACGTACGCTGGTTCTGCTAATCCAAGTCTCACGTGCACATTGCTTTTAGATTTCTGCGGTGAGTGCTCAAAACGTTCCAAAACCATAGTCGAGGACTCGGAGCTTGTTGCTGTGCGAGGTCTCCCAGGTTTGCCCTTGTGAACATTGCATGCGGTACCACGAGTCTCAAATTTGTCTCGAATGCGTGCAGTTGTTACTTGCGTTGGCGGCTCTGTTCTGTACACACATCACCATTGCCTTTGAACTTCAACATTCTCAGTTTTCCAATACCATTTCAAAATAACTTTTCGCTGTTCAAACGATAATCTTGACTCCATTTTGTCGTAGCTTAGCTAGCATAATGTAATGAGTGTCACGTCTGTTTACAGAACATCATACGATAATCTTCGCTTCATTTGTTCATTGATTTACCTGTCACACAGCAACATAATGTATCTGTTTATGGAACATCGTACTACACATTGCTGTTGTTTTCAGGTTGCTGTTGAAATATATTAAATAGATATCTGCTGCTAAAGTGTGTATACGTTTTTGACACTTTCGGCATCCGCGCTCGCGCGCGCGTGTGTGTACATTAGTCCAATCGCAAATATTCCTGAGAGTTTCATTATATTTAGAAAATGAAAGAACAATATATACAACAATGACTTCAGAATTTTATGAAGGGCATACAAATAATGTGCAAATGTAGAAAGCTTAGAATGCAAACGAAAGGTATTATATTCTATAAGTTTCTTCATATTAGGGTTTTCAGCTAATTATATTACTTGCCAAAGAATATACGTATTAGATTTTTATATAAACCTGCTGCTACTTCTTTGCTCTTGCTCGTTTACTGGAGATTTCCATAGACGATGCATCTTTTTGAGGATATTCCATTGGAGTATAGTTTTTTTTTGAATGGTTTATTTATGGACGCTCTTTAACAGCTCAGGTCATTAGCGTCGCATTCAACTCAGGGCGTGAAACGGCCGACAAATTTTGCTCAGAGGTCTCTCTTTCAGGCTTGAGGTTCTTTTTCGTGCCGTAAATGTACGACACGGGACCCACGGTTTTACTTCCCTTCCGAAGGAAGCCATACTTAGGATTTTTACGCCCCGAAAAAATCCATCGGTTCTGGCCGGGTTCGAACCCGCGATCTTGGGTTTAGGAGGCAAGTATGGTAACCACTACACCACCAGGACCGACATTGGAGTATAGTGAGAATGACATTCAACCTAGGACTGGATTACGATTTTCTCTTAGTAACATTTGGATCGCATAACTGGGGGAACAGGAGGGGGGTTTGGAGGAAAATTAAGAAACGTTTAAGAGACATTAATAGACAACTGACTCTTTCGGAGTGTGCAGAAAGTTTCTCTGAAAATCGGATAGGGGATGGGGCATTACATCCAAACAGAGGTCAAACTCTGTAATCAGGGGCTCGCTTGATTTAGGTTGTGGCGGATGACTAAAGTAACAGATAGAGAGGTACAAGAGTCTGCCCTATATATTAGGGGAATCGTGGGAACATTTTCTAGCACATTGCAAGGGACGGAAGAATGGAGAAAGAGATATCTACCGGCTCCGTTTACTAATGGGGGATAGGGCGGTGACTGTTGGAATTTTCTGGCAGATAGGAAGGAGGAGGGAGTAGGTAAATTTTAAACAAATTTATTTTTAGTTTTTGTTTATGGAAGCTCTTTAATATCTAAGGTCATGAGCGTCCCATTGAATTCAGGGCGTAAAACGGCCAGTAAATTTTGCTCAGAGACCTCTACTTTCAGGCTTGAGGTTCTTTTCGTGCCGTACATCTACGACACGAGACCCACGGCTGTACTTCCCTTCCGATGGAAGCCATACTTAGGATTTCTACGCCTCAAAATATCCATCGATCCTGGCCAAGATTGAACTCGCAATCTTGGTAAACAAAGTGAGAGAGCTCAGATTGTAAGAAGCAAACAATCGGGAAGGAGGGTAGAGGGAAATGTGTTATAATTTTTTATTAATTATTTGTACATATATGTGAGGGAGTGTAAGTTATTAGCTTTTGTATTGTCTTCTGTCCTTTTTGTTTGTTTAGACATTTAAATTTTTATTATATATTATTTCCTTTTCCATTTATTTACATAATTATGTATAATATTTGCCTCCTAATAGTTAAATATTTGTTCCATATTTTGTATGGTGTATTGGGAAAACATGTACGCTCCCAGGATGAATTAGATTTGTAAATCACCACCACCACCACCACCACCACCACCACCACCACCATCTTTGCTAAAAATGTGGTTCAAAACATTTTTGGTAAAGTAAAATGAGTTTATGTGAATAAAAAATGTTAATTAAAAGGTGTACATATATTTACTTCATATAGAAATGAAGAATTTGAGCAACATTGTTTCATTTTTATATTTTTTATGATCAGAGAACGTCGACCTTAAATCTATTGCAAGGGACGTTGGGTAAATTTGACCGTAGAGCCTAACAAGGGAATTTATAACTAAGTTTTTTTATTTATCATAAGATATAATAGAATATCGCTGTAAAACGAAATAAATCAGTTAGAATTTTGTAATTTAAAGACTATTGCATTGAAATAGACCATATTTTAATAAAAATTACTAGTGTTTAATGCCCGTTTTTACTACTGAGGCAATACAACCGGTGGGCACTGATAATGTATGAAATTGAATAATAAATTGGGAAAGGAAAGAAGCGTTCCAGGTCTATATTTAGGGTACCTCCCCAGGATTTACCATTTATGAGGACTGAGAAAATCCAGGACGAAACCTCAGTCAGGAAGGACGGTCCTGGTGGAAATCGAACCCCAGACCTCCCCCTCATGAGTCCAGGCCTTAACGACCTCAGCCACCGGTGGCGGTATTTTTCAAAATGTAAGAATAATAAAGTAATACAAATTCAAAATTTCAGCACAGAGCACCTTAAAAAACCTTCCAATGTATTTAACAACTCTACAGTTCCATGCTTTACGATTTAAACTTTTTATTAAAATTTTAAAACTGTACAATAGCTTTATGTTACAAATACAAATTTATATCAAAAGTGATGATAGAACTGTGGTATAGTGCGTCGTTTTGGAAAAATAATGCATCCTGAAGTCAGTCAAAATATGTTACTCAAAGGCTGCAAAGTCAATGCAGTACGATTTTCCCGCTAAGTCAGACCATATTAGGTAGATGATATAATAAAAATACATGTATAAATTTTTGATTTAATCCCTTATTTCTAAGCTTGGTATGCAAAGTGGAAAACAGCATCCTTGACTTAATTTTTGTTTGTGAGTTTTCTCCCTTCAAGGTCATATGTTGATAACAGCTGAAAGTTACTGGGGCAAAGTTTGGAAACCACTTGTGTTCACAGTAGCCTTGGCAATAACAGGTGTGTTTTCATGCAATAGACGAGCTCCTCAACTCAGTATAATATTTACCAGACACTGTTGTGTTACTTTCTTTGAAGTCTACCATCAGTATTCCTCTGCAGACTCAAGAAAATTGACGCCATGATCTTCTTTGTGGATTCTAAGGCACTTTTAAAGAGTGATTTATCTTTCTTCGCCACTGCATAAATTATATTTTTTAAAAAGAGTCATAACAGAGCCCCAAATTTCGTTTCCTATGACGATTGATTGCAGCACTACCCTCTACCACGGCAAAGGTTCAAAACTTCTGACAACATTCCACGCGCAATTGCATTTGTATTCCTGAAAGAATTCGGGGTACCTTGCATTGACCTTTTGCATATGCAAATGCTGTTAAACCATGAAAATCATATTTATTTCAGAAAGCCCAAAGTTTCAACCATTTTATTTGTCTTCACACACCTGGCTACAAGGGAGATATTTTCTTATGTAGACTATCCACTGCCTACTCTCGCGTTACTTTACAACGGAATATGAAAGGGAAACTCACCGCCACGGGGGCCGATGTCTTTAAGGCGGGCACTCATGAGTGGGAGGTCTGGGGTTCGAATCCCTCCAGGACAGTCCTCCCTGATGCGGTTTTTTCCCGGTTTTACTATCCTCATAAATGGCAAATGCCGGGGACGTACCCTAAACTTAGGCCTGGAACGTTTCCTTCCTTAAAAAAATCCTTACAATATATAATTTCATCTCATGTATCAACAGTGTCCACCGTCTGAGGTACCTCAGTATTAAAAACCTGCGTTAAACACCATTAAACAAAAAGGAAACTTCCCCACACACACCGTCAAGGGGTTGTTTAATATCACTGGGTGAAATCTCCCCCCCTTTTTTTTTAGTTAAAATCATTGCTTTGCATTCAATTTTGAACATCACGCTGTATTATGTAGCACATCTGACTGACAACGAATCCCGTGGCCTAAAGAGACATGTAGTGACACGACTGAAACATGTATCAGATAGCATGAACATCGCAAAAATGAATCGTTAGGTACGAAATTGCATTTTGCGGAGTACGTGCATTATTGTCCGTATTTTCAGGCAGAAAATAAATACCCAACAAAATCGAACAATGGAGTGCAAACATTTTCAGCACAACGCACAGCATAGATCCACTTTACGGAAATATCGATTCATCAGAGACAGAACATGTGACACACCGAGCAAAAGGCCGGGACGAAGCGTCAATGTAGTGGAAATAGTAAGGGAGACTTATGGGGTCGAGTCGAAGAAAGTGCACAAGAGAAAGTTGGAAACGAACTTTGTGTGTGTAGAACTTTGGAGGACTACTTCTGAATTTAGGTTATACAGTGATTCACTATAGGTTTTAAGAAAAACTAACATGCATTTTGTAAGAACGCAATGAATTTTCGTGTAGTTAACCGCCACAACATGAAAACATGGACACAGAAATGGTAGAGAGTACCAGGGAAACACACGAGGCTTGCTAGAAGCGAATAATTTTGTGCCCTTAGCTCTATGAAGCAGTGCAGAATGTTTTGGCAATGAATTGACTGTAAATGATATGTAACAGGTGGCCCTTTAGCGCCGGTTTGAAGACAAATATCTACAACCAAATATACGCGGCAGAAGGGTTTTCTATATTGAAGGGGCAATATATTTATTACATCACCTAAATTATTCTTATTTTAGGGACAAAATGAGAAACTGGAAACAATCTAATTGACATTTCTAAAGAGGGCTGATGATAATCATAATAATAACAATAATAATCATAATTATAATTAAATTAGATCTATAAAGTTTCTTTAAATCCCCGCTAGTTCAAATTCAAACATTAGGAAGCAGATTTGTGGCTGTGCTATATTGAATTGGAAGGTTATATTATTATTATTATTACTACTACTATTATTATTATTATTATTATTTATTATTATTATCATCATCATCATCATCAAACTTAAAATATGGTATGAGTTAAAATTAAAATTTGTTACATTTACTTTACGTTTCTTAGTCACAGTAACTAAGCAGACTTTGAAATAAACAAAGAGAACAGCGTGCTCGAGTTCGTATTATCTTATAACTGAAACATGGAGCATATGTACTGTGAAGGTGTGTATCTGTTGTGCACAGACGCACAAATACTCTGACATTTAATAACAGTACCTCATTCATAAGTAATTTTAGATTCTAAGTCTAATTATATTATGTTATTATTATTACTACTATTACTACTGCTACTACTAGTACATGAGGCAGTGCCAGTACGCTGTTATTATGCATAACACAAATGTTCGAAATCGCGTTCCTGTTGATCGATACACTACCGCAAACATTTCGGTGTATTTGCATGAACTACCCGGAGTATTGATGGTGTCAAGAGATGCAATACCTCACGAGTTCTTGCGCGGTAGTCCTCTATACTCTGGGGCTCTGTTTTGTTTACTTCAGCCTTAGTACAACTCTGCAGGAAAAAATGAGGTGTTGCGCCATCCTGTTGGAAGCAGTGATGGAACGCCAATCAAAGTGGAAATTCCTCCAACATATTCAACTAATTTTCAATGAATAAACATAACGGGTTTTTGGAAGTCTGGATGAAACATAAACTGGTTTCCAAAATTGCCACACTAGACGTTTACGTCAAACGTTTTGTTAATATCCGTCTTAAGTCCAGTAGTGTACATTGTGCCTATTGACAGTGGAGTCATTCAATGTTCCATAGGTATGTTTAATGAAGTCAAGGCTAATGGCGAGTATTTGTGAAACTCGCCTCAATTATCAATTCGGCGTTGAAAATCATTTCCATACATTTTGTGATTGAGGTATGGCTGCCATCCTTTCTGTTCATGTTTTTTTTTTTTTTTTGTAATCATCAAATGCCTAGCATATGAGATGCTCTTCCTTAGCCCGCAGAATATTGCAATAGCATCAAATTTCTGAATATTCCTGGAACATTCGGTTCAAAAGTTTGCATGTCTAATGAAATGCTCCATGTTCTCTATGACTTTGATTAGGCAATTGTTTCGCATGATATACTCAAAGGGAAGTATGATTCAACGGCTGCCGGAGCAAAAGAGCCACCTGGCATGTTGCAGCCTACAAAGCTAAATAGAAGTTGTACTTTTATTTCCAATAATATGCTACACTCTACACTATCATAAAATTTACCGTATGTCTTCCTCATGCAGTTCTTACGTGATTTTCCTGATGCAACACATTCTTTTTCCTACACGTATTAAAGTCAAGATGTACGATCTTCAACTTTCGACAAACTATGTTGCAGACATTGGCATAGGATGAGCACTGCGAAAAGAAGTTAACAACCATGCAGGTCCTACCGATCAGTAGACGTACTCTATGGTTTGTATATACCGAATAGCTCACGACACAAATATTGATTAGTTGTAAGAGAAAATTGATGTAATTCTATATGTGGAAAGAATAATACAATAAAATCATACGTGTATTATTAACAACAAAATAATAATAATAATAATAATAATAATAATAATAATAATAATAATAATGTTTATTTCAGAAGTATTCTATGATACCCTACAAAAGTGATAAATAAAATAGAACAACAAAATAATTATCTGATAAAACCTAGACATGAATGCTAGCGAGCAACACCAAAGTTATAGGTACATTCAGAGAATCAAAAAAGGAAAAACTTAGAGAACTTGTTCCATTTAATGAATTAAAATCTACTAAAACTTTCTTTAGAAATGAAAACTTAGAGCTAAAGTAAAATACAGTAGATCGTATACAAACTGTAGCAATAATATGGATCATTGTTAGTGATATAGAAAAAAAGTCTATTAAAAGTATATATTAAGAAACTAAAAAATAGAACGGAACAGAGTAGGGATAAAGAAAATGTATATAAAGTGCATCTACTAGAAGATTAAAATATAAAGATAACGGAGTAAAAACGAATTTCTGCATATAAGTAAAAATATAAACGAGTAATGGAGAAATATTTAAGGAGACATAACTCAAGCTGCTTATGAAGATTTGCAAAAGAAACATAAATATAGGAAAAGAAAAAAGTCTAAAAATGTGGCAGTGAAGTGGATAGAGTGAGTACTCTACGAGAAGAAGCACGCATATTTAATGTTCTTACGGAAGCAAAGAGAAGAGATCGAAACTGTTTACAAAGAAGAAAGAAATATCGTAAAAATAATAGTATGCAAAAATCAAGAAGAAGCATGAAAATTTTTTATAAGATTATTAGAAAATGATACTTTTACTACACAAATGATAAATTTTTAGTTCATGAATTCCTGAGCAACAGAATAATTATATACGGCAAGAATGAATATAATTAAAGAAGAAAAATTACTGGTGAAAAAGTATGGTTTAATGAAGAAGAATTAGAAAAAGAAAACTCAATAAATACAGACAATTATTCGGTTGATGCGATGACTATATTAGAATTAGAAAATGATTTAGTATCTCTAAAGGGTAGAAAGAACAGTGACCCATACGGAATCAATGAGTTAATTAACTATTTTGTCAATCGATGCTGGCACACTTATAAAATACTAATTAAATGGTTGAAGTTGTTATAATTTCTATATTTACAAAAGGAAATAACAGCCAATGCTAAAACTAGAGAGACTAGTGTTACTAAATACAAGGTATAAAGTATACGCAAAGATAATTAACAACATGGTAACAAATATTGCATACTGCATCGTACTGGAAGAACAATAAGATTAGGAAAGGAAGGTAAACAATACATGATGCTTTCTGCTTAAAACACATTATAGAAAAATGAATAGGATTTAATCAAGAAACTCATTCAGCTTTCAAAGATACAGAAAAACAATTTTTGATTGAGTATTCAGAAAAAAAGATGTGGTAGATATTAAGGAAGAAAGAATACGTACTCCTACTCCCTTCACAGACCTTGACCAACAGCAGCGACAGCTATGTCCTCTGCCTCCGTTTTGTGACATAATCGGTAGAGAGCAGTATTGCAGGTTGGCATGTGATTAGCATCCGACACCTCGCCAGTCGCCATCACACTGCTTTCTAAATCAAAGAACGCCACCTCTCTATCAGGTAGCTCCCCAATTGTCTTTTCTTCACGTGCATCCCGTTCCAGATCGCCTTAACTAAGAAAGCACAGAAGACACTGCTTAGCAACGTTGATTACTAGATTACAAAGGCGGTCGGAAAGTGTACCCAGAACATTTAATTCAAGTAATAAAAAGCCTTTACGCAGGAACAGTACTGATAGTAAAAGGAAATCAGGAGATCTAAAACTGACTTTTTGGCATCTGCTTAGAAGGTAATCAGAAGACAGGGAGATTTGGAACGGATCCAGTGGGCCTGAAAGAGAGGTGGCGTCCTTTGGTCTAGAAAGTCGCATGATGGCTGCCAATCTTTGTACTGGTCACATGCCCATCCTGCATCACTGCCTACTGCCGATGTCGCAAGACGGGGAGCGGTGGCTGCAGTCGGCCAAACGTGGGGGCTGTCGAGCTAAGAGTAAGGAAGGATATGGAAATAAAGTAATATGCTGTAGTATAAATAGGACTTTAAAAACTGAAACCAGAAAACACAATCAGTTTAGATTTTATAATGCTATGATTTTTTCTGATTTGTTTATTTAAGGACGCTCTTTAACATCTCCGGTCATCAGCGTCCCACATTCTATTCAGGGCGTAAAATGGCCGACAAATTTTGCTCAGAGGCCTCTTCTTTCAGGCTTGAGTTTCTTTATCGTGCCGTAAATTTACGACACGGGACCCACGGCTTTACTTCCCTTCCGAAGGAAGCCAAACTTACGATTTTTACGCCAGAAAAAATCCATCGATCCTGGCCGGGTTCGAACCTGCGACCTTGGGTTTAGAAGGCAAGTATGGTTACCACTTTATAATGCTATGACTACCATATCTTCTATATGGTAGTAAAACATGGATTCTGTCTAAAAAGGGCATAAACAGAATAGATATACCAGAGTTGAGATTTTTGCGAGCGGTGAAGGACTGCACAAGAAGATATTGGTTTGGAAATCAAGATATTAGAGAAGAGTTAAACATTATAGAATCACGCACAAAAACGTCAGAATTATAAGAACAACTAACTGGATATCCCTCAAAAATATAATGTTAGATGATCGTCTCCCTAATTATAGATCATCTGGAATTCAAAAAGCTAGGGGACCAATAAAACGTTGAGTGGATGAAGTTGAAATTGCCTCGTAGTCTGTGCTGTTAAGGCTGATGATTCTTTTAGGTAGCTAATTATACATTTTCTTGTAACGGCAGCAGATTAGAAGATAGAGGTTATCGATGAGATAAAATTTAATGATGGTGACAATGAATACACATTCTGAGGAAATTGTTTAAACATATCTCACTGCAGACTTTTCAAACCCTCATTTTGACACGGTAACCTAAACTTTTATGCTCTTCATTTGTGCAGCTCTCACGAAATTCCAGAACTCGCTTGTGCCAGCTGCTGGCGATTTGTCTGCTGTCTCGGGTGGGCAAGTGGGAGAGCGAGAGGAAGCCACAGGCATTTCCGGATACCGTCGAGAGAGGTTCACATACAGTGACCCAGCGAGCTTGCTCATTACTAAACTCTTCTTGCGCCCTTACACAAAGCGTCCTTGCCACTTCTTTATGCATATTTAAAGCCTCCGTTGCACCCTACAGAAAGAAACACTTAACCCTTTTTGACAGCAACTGCCAAGGCTCAATTATGAGCAGGTGTAAACAGTTTTCTTGATGACAAGATATATCTGCAGGGAAAACGAATTGCTGAGTGCTTGTTCTTCCGTGATCCAGCGCATGCAAAAGTTGAGGGGAAGAATTTTGCTTTAAATTTTGTAGAATTTCTGACGCTGAAGTCACCGTTTGTAAACAAATTTCTTGTATACTCTTGTAATTACTTTTTTTTAATAAAAGAGAAGTTACAGTTTACCTGAGTTTGAAAGCCACGCAGTGCTTCAGTAAATTTCGCGTGTCTTACTCCTTTTTACTTAATGGAACCTAAGTCACTAAAAGGAAGAACCAGACTTGAAAAGTTCGAGCCACAGCCGAAAATCCGTGTTTCGAATTCCGACAGTGGCCGGAATTTTTCATTCCTGATTCTTTCTTTCCAGCTAGTGTCCTACTCACGGTTATAGTGTAAAAGAACTAATGGACTGCCTATGATAGCAGATCTTTTAAAAAATTCTAACGTAACATGAGCCTTTACCATATGATATTGTTAAGATGTAACGAATAATAATTAGCAAAGAGTAACACGTGAATAAATAAACATTCGCTGACAACGATTCTATTAAAATAACTAAAAGCTGCAACCTGCGCATGCATGCATAATGTCTTGGCGATTTAATTATTCCAATAAGCTGCTGCACTCTGCCTGCCCTTAACTCAAAAACCGCACTGTATTCAATTCCTATGGAAATAATTAACTTTAAAAAATAAGTTTGATTGCAGAGAAAGCATAGGTTCATACAATGCAAATGCAAATTTTTTATAAAATCAGAAATATATAAATATTTGATGATATACACTGCTCAAAAATTATAGGAATATATGTTATATAATATAATTAAAGCTCCAAAACAAATATTGATACAATGTAATTTTTTACAGATACTGTGTTTTGAAGTATTTTTTAAAACAGAATAAAGATCTTCTAGGGTTTGTTAGTTTTGCTCTGAATAAACTAGTGATGTTTCAAGAACTGTTGAAAACCAAAGTGACTTATTATTATTATTATTATTATTATTATTATTATTATTATTATTATTATTACTATTATTATTATTATTATTATTATTATTAGTTAATTTAATTGAAATCTGTGGTAGGAATTATTATTTTCTGTTCACTCAGGCCAATGCACAGCAACGAGACATCTGAATGAAACGCCAGTCGCACAGGTAGTTGTATGCATAGAAGGTGGCCATTCCATTCGCTTTGTCTCCAGGATTTTTCATAGCAGTCCTTCTGACTTCTATAAGATTTGGAGGCGATTTAAAGATATAGGTGCATACATGAGGCGGCCCGGACAAGGGCGTAAGAAGAAGACAAAAGTACGGGATAGATATCCTGTCCTATCAGCTTTGCGCAGATGCAAATCTACAGCCAGAGATCTATAAAACATGTAAGAACAACAATTGGAGTGGTGATTTCTGATCAGACTGTAAGAAACAGGCTGAGAAGTGCTGAATTGTGATCTAGAATCTTCTTTCAAGCCTTTCATTTGACATGTCAGTACAACTAAGCCGGGCTGAGATTTGCAGAGAATCATCTCAACTGGCAGTTTGCCAATGGAAGGCTGTTCTCTTCACAGACCAGTCAAGATTTCATTTGACAGGTTGTGGTGGTGAAAGTTTCGCTCCAGCCACCATTATTGAACGTGACAGAGTTGGACGATTATGGTTTGGGCTGGCATTACTATTGAGTTTCGTCAGAACTTGTTGTTCTACAACGCACGAATGCTGATGTTTACATTAATGACATTATACTTCAACATATCGTATCCATTGCTATGGACCCTAATTTTCTTCTAATGCATGATAATGCTAAATCTCATATGCAGAATAGCAAAGATGTCCTGCAAGAATGCTGCATGCAATGCTGACCTCAATCTGACTGAACATCTATGGGATTACTAAAAAACTTGTGCTGGTCCACAGAACCTGGGAGAACTCGCAAATGCACTTACTGAAGAATGGGAGAGAATCCCTCAAATCTTTATTAGGAGGCTGGTGCGAAGCATGTCACGTGCGTGTTATGAAAACATCGCAGCTCAAGGAGGACACAGTAGATATCGAATGTGAAAATAACCATGGAAACATTGATTACCAAACAATGTACTCTTGTATTTCCACTTTGTTTTCTGTGTCGTATTTCTAATCCTGTTAGAATGCCTTATCTACTTTTACGCAATTCTTCAATCTATAATTACAAATTGTCGAAAATTAAATTCTTTCAATATTTATTGTGGGACTTTGATTTGAATATGTGTTCATCTAACTTTTTAGCGGTGTTTACGGAGGTTTCAAAATGGTTTAAAAGTTTAAATAAACTGTGTACATTATAAGTCATTTTAGAGGAGAAAGGGCCCAAGAAAAAATGATTTATTATTATTGATAAAATAAAACAACAAAAATTACGTGAATTTTATTTTGTAGATCGAGATAGTAGAATCTGAAAGTAAAATATTTTTATTTTACGACATTTAGGTTGCACATTTGTGTGAAATTAGATTTAACATATTAAACGCAGAAATAAATATTATAAAATGACGGAAATATACCGAACAGTGCCTACTTATGGGTATAGTGATTCGTTTTAAATAATGTTATTTCTCCCATTTTTAATATCACAAAAAACCACATAGGATTGTCATCTTCAGAATCTTTGTTATTGGTTAATTCGTCGCAATCCTGTGAGATCACCCTACACAAAGAATGGACTATTTACCTAAAGTTTCAAGCAGTTTTGTGATGTATAAATGCTAGGCACCAATTTCATAGAGTAAATTTACATCCTGAAATCAGTTCGTAGAACTAACTGAATAAACCGTATGCCTTTATTCACTGACTGCAGAACGAATTCAATTATCTGCCCGTAGTTCGAGGGAAACGACAATAATTGGGTCTATTCATTCTGTAGTATTTGAATTAATTTAAATCTTTATTATCTATTAATCTTAAAGGAATTTTAGCTGGTGTCGTCCGTAAATGAAGAGCATAATGATATTTTGAATAGTAAATGAGATGCAGAGTATGTTTAATCATTTCACAATTATCACTCTTTAAATGTTTTCAGAATATCCTATGTACAGGAAATGGCGGGAAAATGTTTACGAGCTTCATTGTTTTGGATAGGCTTATATACCTCAACAAAACATGTAACGAGATATAAACTTAATGGTATCCAGTTGTTTTCTCAGAATATGTATGAAACATGGCGATGTTCTGAGTATTGAGGAACTTTCTGTGGTTACACGATGAATAATCCGTTAAGACAGTGTCTGTTCCCAAGCGGCAGTAAGCAGATTAGAGCTCAGCTAGACTTACCAACTCCATTCACTTGTATTTCTCTAATACCCATCTCATATTCCCTCCTTATTTTTATTTCCATATAAAAAATGTTGGTGATTTTAATAACCAGAAATATAAGGATTCGAAATTGCTCAGCAATGCTTAAAAGTGGAGAAAATAACCATTTCAATCCCACAAAGACGAGTAATTACGAATGCACTTCATAATTACTGAGAAAAAAATAATTAAAGCATTTTTTTCAATTGGTAGCAAGAAACTGTTTCCCTAAAACATTCAAAGGCGAGAAGTTTAATGCTCTAAAACATTTATAATCAAAAAGTGGATGTTCCATATAAAATTTACATATTAAAAAGGCAACCTTTGTATTATTATATCAGTTTAAAGCATATGTTTACGAGTAGAAAAATAAAAACGCAGTAATGAATTGACAAAAAAAATAAATAAATAAATAAATAAAATAAAATAAAATAAAATAAAAGCAAGGTACAACAATTAAATTAAGAGATAGTAGGAAAATTATACTCTTTAAGTTTAAAAGAAAAGTAGACCAACGAGCAGATATAGAAACAGATGGCAAGATTTGAGTAAAAACGTAATGAAAGCTACAAGTGAAGTTTTGGGGAAAAAACATGAGGAAAGGTAGAAAGAAGCTTAATATGCAATGAAGAAAAATAACAATTAGTTCGTAATAAAAAACAAACCTATCTTTGAAATTTACAAACAATATCAGATGAGAATTAGGAAAAATGTGCATCCATTAAAGGAAAAACAAGAAAATTAAAAAGAGGAAAGTGGGATAAATATGTCGGAAGATTATGTTCATGGAGAACAAAATACGGTCTATAAAATAATGAAACATTTGAATAAGTTTGAACCAGATACAGTGATACTGAATTCTATAGCAAAGAGGGAATGATTCGAATTGGAAAGAAATGTTTGTATTAATGAGCAAGAAGATAAACAATCATTATGTATGTAGGTATATATCCAAATGAATTACAGACAGCATAAAGAGTTCCAAACACACACACACACACACACACACACACACACACACAAATATATATACACTGCGGATTGGTAGCTAGGCAAACCTGTATTTTACGTCGATGAGAAATGCAGATGCTCTCAAGTGACCCTACGTTCGCTAAATCGGCCTAAAAGGGAGTTTACCTTTATCTACTGTTCACATATTGCTCCAGAACTACTTCAATTCTTTGCCTTTCTTTTGAATGTAAGAATACCTACAAAGAGTAAAATATCATTCAATGCCATATGTTTGTCATTTTACATAAATGTAAAATAATTCGTATTTACTTGTTATGTTCAATAAAGCAGATTCTTATAATAATTTGTGATTTAATTAAACTTTCCATGATTATGGTATTTACATTACTACATATCACAGAATAAGCATTCTTTCTTTCTTCCATGACAGGAAACAAACAATATATATCCTTTATTAGGCAGTATTTGAACAGCGGGCTTTCACCGCTAAACTTTAGCGCACGCACAGTGCAACACAAGTCGAGAGGCACATAGTCAATTCGGTCGAAATCGGTACGACGCCATTAAGTGACTTGTTTCCATATCACAGTATGATACATGTTGCATTTGTATATCATATTTTGGGATGGAGGAAGTGTTGAATATAACTTCCATTACTTTTCTGATTGTGCTGATGACCGGAGATGTTAAAAAGCATTGGTAAATGAACCGCACATCTGTGAAAATCCTACAAAATGGACGAAATAATTGATAACCTCAATATTTATAATCAGAAAGCTCATTTTAGTTATTTTAATGGGAAATATTAATCCCAATAAAATACCAAATGAAGAATAGAAACAGATGACGTTTCTGAGAATGTCAAGGATATAAAATACAAATATAAATTATGGCAAGTAATTAAAGAGCCTAGTATATTAAAATAATGTCCGTTAAAATACTGCCATGACCCTCTCCTTGGTCTAGTGGTTAGCGTTGCTGACTGCTGGCCAGAAGGCCCAGGTTCGATTCCTGGTACCTGCTTAGGAATTTTTCTTAGTTAGGGAGGTCTGGAACGGGTTTCACCCAGCCTAGTGAGGATAATTGGGGAGCTACCTGATGAAGAGGTGACGATCTTCGATCTAGTAAGCCGCGATATAGCGATCGGTGGGATGCTGTGTGCTGATCACATACCCCCCTGCAATACTGCGCTCTACCAATGATATCACGTAATGGAGGTAGAAGACGCAGTGGTCGTCGCGGTAAACCGAAGGCCCACATGGCCTGGAAAACCAGGCTTAGAAGAAGAAGAAATATTGGGATGTACACTTGTTCTAATATAAAGTTCAACGAGAGAAATTATTTATTTTTACGCATTGCTTTCTACATATGATATAGATTTGCAAATTTTCCCCCATTCATTAAAGTATAAATGAAATGTTTTAATAATAAGTATGGCTATAATAGAACTAGGCAGCTCTTTTTGAATGATACAATCTTCTATAATTAATGTGATGATTTGCATTACATATTTGCAGTCGTTAGATTTGTATGAAATAACGCATACTAAAAATAAAAAAGAAGTTGAACACGTATATGAGTTATTATTGCAGAGAAAATTAAACCTTTTACACAACACCACCTTCAACTTAAGCCACCTGGGCAGTGGCATATTTCTGCCAGTTTCCGCATCACTTTTCGAAATGTCCGGTAATCTATTTTTGGTCATTTCCCGCAGAGCGATTCAAATATACATTTTATCTAAAACCATTAACATAGTATTCCCATTACAAACCCAACTTCCAGTTCAATTTATTACTCAACAACAATATCATTTAATTCAAAAGAACCTTCAACTCGTTGAACTAAATCCATCTCTAAATAAGAAATTATTGATAAAATTTTTTTCATTAAAAACACAAATAAAATTAAAACAACTATTTGGAACTAAAACTCACAGGTGGCATATGCGTTCGCTCATTAGGGCAATATTTTTGCTTTTGGAAACAGCAATCAGCTGGAGCAAGATATGAAGAATGATGAGGACGAAAATGGACGTGTATGTTATGTATTTTGCTCACCTAGAGCGATTGTGTGTTGAGGCGTTGTCGTGATGAAGAACCTAATTCCTTCCTTACTATAAATGAGAAATTTTTTCTCGCACGGTATCACAAAGTGTCCTTATTGGCAGGAATTTGAAATGTACCTTACTGTACGCTGGTATTTTAGTCATATTCGATCAACTACTACTCCTGCGCATCCGCAGTCTGTCATCCATAGAGTACGCATACCGTACTCCATTTTTTTTTTTTACTCTACTAATATAAGCTGTTGTTAAGGTTTACAAGAAAAGCAAAATTAATTCACGCGAAAGCTCATTGCAAACCTCGTACCCGGTCATTGCCAATGTAAAGAAGTAGCAACCAATGCCATCCCTCATTTGGAGAAACGTTGAAGACTGGAGAATTAGTCGTTTTAAGATATATGGAATAGATGGGAGGGAGAAAAAAATATTGTATTAGGAGAAGAGTGCATGCATTGAATCAGTTTATTATTATAGTTAACATTAAAGGGTACACAAAAGAAGAAAAGAATGCAGTGCTCACTTTTACTGGACATTGTTCTAATAGCTACTCTTGAGGTAAATTTGAAGAGTACACCTTGAGTTCCAGGCGTTTCAGGGCATCTTTTACGATGCCCATTGTCATCTCCTCTGCCGGTGGAAGCAGCAAATCGATATATAGTGCAGTAACAGTTTGAACGTAACTGAATTTCCTGGTAATGCCCCGTGTAACAGTGCATCTTCACGGAAAGCTTTTCACCGCCTAGCACCGTAATGTCATTTGCTTCGTCTGAAAGGAGGGTAAGGGCCGGTGCCATCAATTTGACATCTCTCTCAATCTTGTCTCTTCGCGGCCGTCTTTGCCAATTGGGGGACATTCCACTCTCTTCTCTCTCTCTCATTCCTTTCCTTTTATGCGGGAGTGGCGATCCACTGAATTGGAAACTGTCTGGTCAGCGCTACAGCGTGCCGAATTCCATTGAAACAATGTAGCATCAGCTGCGCGCGCATCCTCAGGTGGGAATTAAATGAAAACAATTGCATATAAAATTTAAAACGAAACAATTGCAATCCGTGGATAAATTACGTTTTGACATTTCATGACCATACTAATTTATATATTTTGTTTATCAGATTAAAAACAACCTTTATTGTTGGTCAAAATCGTTAATAAAATACTACATTATGACAAAAGCTACATAAAATATCCATAGTAACAATCACGTCAGTAAATTGCTTTCATTGCTAAAGTGATATCATTAACTGAATATTATGTTATGCTTATATTAAGGAAACAATGCATCTATTACTGAAAATAAAAGCATTCATTCATCTTCAGTGCAGAATAAATATTTAGACAGGTAATAAATATAATTTAATATTGACTACTAAATGAATTAGTAACATTTGATAATAATAACCTGTTCTAAAATACAAGGCAACTAAAGTTTCTAAAATATCCTTTGAATCTGTCCAATTCCTTTTGATAAGTATCGTAAGATTTTCTCAGTATTAATGATAACCGGCCTTTTCACCCTTCTACCCTAACCTTTCTGGAGGTAAAGTGATCTTCCCTAACTATATGCACAAACTAATGACGTCATTAGTATAGTAAAAGAAATGTCGATTTATAGTAATTCATTAGAAATCGACATTAATATTAAGTTTATTTTATGAATATCCTTTTATACTTCTTGCACAGAAAAACAACATGATATTCGCTTATAATTATTGCATTCTTATTGTAAGTCACTTTGGTCGTTTCTTAACCATGTACTTATACAATTAAGTGACTGTATTAACTCATTTTCGTGATATGTAACTATTACTGCAGCTAGTGTTATTCTTATAAAATAGTTCTGTCTATAAGAAAATCGTTTTCTGGACAATTTTACTCATATACTGCATATACTGGAGAAATGCCAGAACGTAGTACTTTACTTGGAAAAAGAGGACATTCTTTAATAGCTTGTTGTTGAATTGATTTATTTACGGATCTTAACATCTCAGGTCATCAGCGTCCCATTCTATTCATGGCGTGAAACGGCCGACAAATTTTGCTCAGAGGCATCTTCTTTAAGGCTTGAGGTTCTTTTTCGTGCAGTAAATGTACGACACGGGAACCCCGGCTTTACTTCCCATAGGAAGGAAGCCATACTTAGGATTTTTACGCCCGAAAAAAATCCATCGATCCTGGCCGGGTTCGAACCCACGATCTTGGGTTTAGAAGGCAAGTATGGTTACCCCTATACCACCAGGACCAACTCTTTAATAGATGTATGTAATCTTAATGAGAATAATAATGAGCGACAATAGTATATGAGATTATTACTTTTGTAAGCTAAAAGGTATACATTAAAAAAAAAAAACAGAAAAATAAAACTTATTTAAAACATTATTTGTATCTCGCTTGGAACGATAAAATGTTATAAACAAATTTAGACAAAAGAAACTCTAGGCTTTCTAGTTAAGAAATATGGCACATTCTTTGCATATTAAATAAATATAACCAGGCTTTGTAATAACTGCAAACAATCAACTACTTTACGTATAATATTCAAAAGAAAGCAGTCAAGGGTTTGAATGAACTGTCAACACTTTCAATAGAACAATAAAAATAGTCTTAAAACAAAGTTTGGTGTTTTAAGATAGGAAGATTTATGTACTTTTAACTATATACATTTATGTAAAACAGAGTTTTAATACTAATGTATAATGTATAATGTATAATATGACTTAGTTTTATATAGACATGAAAATACAAATTATAGATAATAATACATAATGTATAGTTATCTAAGGATGTTAGTAAAAATGCACGCTTGTATCATGTCCTTCATTTTAATACTTAACTTGTATAATTATGCTTTTGGTGTCCGTATATAGACTAATATATTTACGCATTAACCAATAAAATGTTTGGCTTTTGTAAAGCTGTAAGGGCCAAATTGGTAGACTTTATATTAAAGATTATTCTCTTGGAGTGCAGAGAAGAAGGGTCCAGCATGGACTGGGAAAGAATGAACAGATGCAATGCAACTAACAACATTAGAGACAAACTGATAAATCATAGTGAACTTTATTGGTAAGTTAAAAGACGAATGGCTTTAAACTTGAATATTTAGTTGTAATTAAGTTCTCTTGGGAATGCCAGATAATTTGTTAATTTAAACAATTATTATTATTATTATTATTATTATTATTATTATTATTATTATTATTATACATATAGTACCTTTATATTCACAAAGTTATTAGAGAGCTGATTTATGCCTTCATTTATTATTCGAAGATAATGTAATAGTTCTTAGTTTGAGAGATTGTATGATTACTCCAGAACTAATATGTCTAAAGAACATAATGTTTTTATTAAATTCCCTAATAATTATGAACTCTAAAGTTGTACATAAAGAATCAGACTTAAAAATTACGGTCAGGGCCAGGATTCGAAGCACGGATCTCCAGCCTTCCACGCTAACGCTCTACCAACTGAGATACCGTGTCCTCCTCCAAGCAAGGAACCACGAGCCTGTCTCACTTGAGTTCTACATGCTCAGGAGACCTCTCTAGAGTTTCTCTACTATGAGAGATTAATTCCTTAAGAGGCGACTCATAATGCTGAGAGTAACCCAGTTTTCTATTTTAACCGCCGACTATAAAGGAAATTGTTCAACAACTGAATTTCATGAAACCACCTCTTGCTGATATGACAGCAGCAACCATCTCAAGCAAGGTCTCGACCATGAAAAACGCCCAACGGAATTCGTTGACACTACTGTTGCAAAATCTCACACAGTTGGACCATGGAATTTGGTAGCATCTCCCGAGACCTCACCTGCCGATCATCTGGAAGGTGTTCTTTGGGATTAAATGGATGAACAATGTTGTCTGCATACCACAGACACCTAGCACTACCACACTGGGATTAAAGCTATGATATTAGCAGCATTTCATCCAGAATGTTACAGTATTTCTATGAGTTCATGCTGCCATACCATCACTCCACCATCAAGAAATTTCCTGATGGGCACTATACATTGTGGTAGAAGCCGTTCCTCGAGTCGCCGCCACATCCATACACGTCCATCAGACAAAACAATATGAATTATGACTCGTCACTTTACAGAACCGTTTCAAACTGTTCCAGTGTCCAGTTGCAACAATTCAAATACAATTTGAGTCTCCGACTTTGACACATCCTCGTGATGTGGAGGTTATATGAAACTGCTCTGTTCGCAATGTACCAATGGTTGCTGCATGAAACTCTATCTGATGGTAGCCATCGGTTGTGCCCTATTTTTGAAAGTTTCACGTTTCAGGCTATAACGCTCTCTGTTGGTTGTCCGGAACGTTCACCATTGTCACCATGTCCACCCACCTTCCACTTAAACAGGAAGATGCTACTGTTGCTTTTGTCATGTTTAACTTCGTGGCTACCAGATCACTGAAGTAGCAACCCGCAATCAACCCTTATCAAAATGTGATAGCTCTGCACCACGCGCCCTCTCTTTCTGAACTGGTTCTCTTGCTCACTGTAAAGCATCATGGGTATAAGAGTTAAATTACCTACTAAATTAACTGCCACCATGGGTATCCAATTGATTTTTGGTAGACAGTGTAATTGACTGCTATGGTAACTAACTGGCAGTAAAATGAACGAAACATTCATATTTACTCACAGTTTATCATTTTAGATATACGAATAAAATGTATGTGGTTCCTTAACAGTTTCGATGTGCATAATAATGGGTTAATCTGGACTTACCTCCAGAGACAATACATCTTTCAAGTTGGAGATGTTGAGCAGAACTTATCAATAAATAAAACCAATGTTATGGCATATAAGGATCAATCAATATGAGCAAAAATAATAACAAAATGATTTAATGGATAAAAAAATTGTTTTTTTATGTTTAGCTATATTATACCTATGTGCATTTATGACATATGAATAATATTATACCTATATAAATTATACCTATATAAATGTTGGTAGATATTGGTCAAAATAGTACTTTGATTGATTTGGTTTATTTACTGACGCTCTTTAACATCTCAGGTATCAGCGTCCCATTTTATTCAGGGCGTGAAACGGCCGGTAATTTTTGCTCAGAGACCTATTTTTTCAGGCTTAAGGTTCTTTTACGTGCCATAAATGTACGACACGGGATCCACGGCTTTACTTCTCTTGCGAAGGAAGATATACTTAGGATTTCTACGCCCTAAAAATGCATCGATGCTGGACGGGTTTCAAGCCGCCATCTTGGATTTAGAAGGCAAGTATAGTTACCACTACATTCACCAGGACCTCAAAATACTACTGGAACTCAGGTCCCATTATTCTTTATAAGAAAGCACAAACTTGTGCCCCACTATGGTATGTATGTATACACATAATTTGCACGAGTGACCAGATCGCTATGTGTAAGCAGTTGAACTATTCCAATAAAATGATGTTTCCGGGCTTATTGGCCGTGGTTCAAAAGATGTTAACACACCTGACTTTTCGCCCGTCACTCCGTCGGGCATCTTCAGAGGATATGACAATCACCACTCGATTACTGTAACTCAAGTGTCGCTTGTAGCAGTCCCGTCTAATTTATATGGGTCCGGAGCACCGCCCTCTTCCTTTTCATTGGCTGCTGTTCCGCCAATCGTAGTAGGGCACCGGCCATTATGACGTAATAGGTACTGTTGGTTATAAGGCTTGATTTTAGTGTCAACCAAAACCGAATCTATGCCTAATTCAAATGAGCTGCCTCTTCTTTTTTTGTTGAAATTGTTTATAAATTTCAATGGCTTCACGATACATTCTGGAATGGTAATGGGCTGTGTTATCCAGAACTTCGGTCTCGCAGAACTTGATGTCATGTCCTGCGAGCATCGCATGCTCGGCCACAGCGGATTTTTCAATTTGCCCCAGTCAACAATTTCTGTTCTGTGGAGATATGTCGATGATACGTTTGTGGTTTGGCCGCATGGGGACAAGGAACTTGAAAAATTCCTAGATCACCTTAATAACATTTGTGACAACATTAAATTCATCATGGATAAGGAGAAGGATCACTGCATTGCTTTCCTTGATGTTCTAGTAACCAAGAAATCGGATTTGACGTTAGGCCATACAGTATACATAAAACCTACCCACACTGACCGTTATCTCCAAAAAAACTTCTAACCATCATCCACGACATAAGAGGTGCATGATTAAAACTCTGTTAGAACGTGCACAACGTATTGTGAACCGGCCAATCTGGAACAGAAAATACAACACTTACATGTAACACTACAGGCGAACGGGTATGATCACAAAGAAATAAACCGGGCATTACATCCAAAAAGAGCACAGAAGTGCACAGAGAAGCTTAGGCCAGTGAGCATGGCTTACCTCCCATTTGTAAACAAAGTTACAGATAGGATTGGCAAACTTCTAGGGAAAGCCAACATAAAAACCATCTTTAAGCCCACTAAGAAACTAAAACACTATCTCCGATCTGTCAAGGATAGATAAGACCCTCTTGGTTCGAAAGGGATCTATCGTATACCATGTAGTTGCGGCAAGGTGTACATTGGGACAAGTAAGCGAAGCGCACGCACTCGCATAAAGGAACACTCAAGAAATTGTCGACTGGGGCAAATTGAAAAATCAGCTGTGGCCGAGCATGCGATGCTCACAGGACATGACATCAAGTTCTGCGAGACCGAAGTTCTGGATAACACAGCCCATTACCATTCCAGAATGTGTCGTGAAGCCATTGAAATTTATAAACAATTTCAACAAAAAAGAAGAGGCAGCTCATTTGAATTAGGCATGTATGTCGGTTTTGGATCCAATCCAATCCAATATGGCAGGCTGGGCTAGTGCTCAGCCTGTGTGTGGTTGCTGCGTACCTACCCTGTATGGGTTTAACCGCAGAGATGGGATGAAGGTTGTAGGGTGGTTGTGGTGCTTGGGTTGTGAGGAAGACGGATTGTGCTAAAGCTTATCCTAATTGTAGCGGGCGGATATGATATCCTTGGAGTATGCTTGCTATGCGCATGCTGCTATCCGCTGTTTGTATTGCTATTGAGGCTGATGGAGATTTGGAATGTTTTCCTGTTGCTAGGTTATGCTCCTTTGCTATCCAAGGGGGCCACACGCGAGGCGCGGCACCTTGGATTTGGGCTTAGGCCTATAGCGACAGGAATAGCTGCCGAGTGACCGAACGAGAGCGCTCTCGTGATTGGGTAAACTGGCGTAGAATTTAGATGCCCGGCGTCTGATTTCCATCTCGATATATGGGAAGGAAGAACTCTCATGAAGTAACCTGGTTGGAAAGCTGCAATATGCAGAATAAATGGTCCGAAGACCTTTATTCTGTACCTTATGCAGAAGAGCAAGCCAACTGTCAGCTGCCATACCCCAGATTTCACAGGCGTATAGCATGACAGGGATAACCAGGGCTTTAAAAAGGTGTAATTTCAGGTGGACTGGCATGGCCTTGGAACCGAGCATAGGGAACAGTTGAGCAATTGCTCCCTGTGCCCTATGAGCGGTCCCGGCAATGTGTTCCCTGAAGGTTAGACCTTTATCTAGGTGCACCCCCAAGTAGGTTATGGAGTTGTTCCATCTGATCATTTGCCGTCTGTATGTAAATGTAGGGGCGTTTGCGGGTATGCGACGTTTTGTGAAAATAATGGCGTTGCTTTTTGCCGGGTTGATTGACATTCGCCAACGCCTACACCACCCTTCGATTAGGTGTAGTAGTCTTTGTATGGGAATGAAAGCTCTGCGTAGGTTTCTATTTGTTTTGTATAGTAAGACGTCATCCGCGTATTGGGCAGTGTTGACGTCTGTTGCATGTGGAATCCTGCCATGTATATGTTAAATAGGATTGGGGATAGAACAGAGCCTTCGGGGACTCCGCCGCGTATCGGTCTTAGTGTCGAGGTGTTTCCCGCCACCGCTACTTTGAAAGTGCGGTGCTTGAGGAATGAGTGTATGAGTTGTATGTAGTGTTTGGGAAGGTCCAGTTGGATGAGTTTGTATAGGAGCCCGGCGTGCCAGGTCATGGAGAAGGCCTTTTCCACATCCAAAGATATCGCTGGTGTGAAGGACCCCTCCTGGAAACCCAGGCATGAGGCCTCCACAACCCTCAGCAACTGTTGGGTGGTAGAATGCCCAGGACGAAAACCGAATTGGTGAGGGGGGATGGCTTGAATGTTTCCCAGCAGGGGAAGCATGCGGGCAAGAAGTAATCTCTCAAACACTTTTGAGAGTGTAGACAGACTAATTGATCGGTAGCTGGAGGGGTGGGTTGCGTCTTTGCCTGGCTTCAATATGCATATCACCCGTGTCTCTCTCCACTCTCGTGGAAAGTGGCCCAGGCTGATGCACATATTAAACACTTTGGTGACAAAGAGCACAGCCTTGAAAGGAAGGTTGCGGAGCATGAGGGGCGTTAGCCCGTCTGGTCCAGCAGCCTTTTTGGGTTTGAGGCGCAGGATTGCGCCCTGGACTTCATGAGGGTGGAAGATAGGAATCCGTAAGTCGTCTTCGTCCGGCGGCCGTGGAAAGTATCGGCGGACGTCGCGACGAACCTGACTTGAAAAGGCGTCGTCCTCGGGGTCAACTCTCGGCCTAAAAAGACATTCCAAGTAATCTGCAAGCGCATTGGCTTTGGCTCGGGGATCATACACGAGGCCTCGGGTGCCATGGATTGGTCGGGAGGCTTTGTCTCTTTGGCCACGGAGGTTTTTAGCAATCCTCCACACGTCGCCATCGATCAAGTTCTGTCTAGCCATAGTGTCCTCCCACGCGAGCTTCTTGTGCTCGCGAAGGCGGGCCCTAACTTGGCGGCGCAGGGTCCTTAACAGAGCTCGGTGATGTGGCGTGCGGTGACGCTGATAAAGTCTGCGGGCGGCCCAGGAGCGTCGGATGAGGAGCTCAAAATCGAGAGGAATGACGTCTGGATGCAGGGGAGGGGAGGCATGGATGGTGAGACTGTGGGTCACTTTGGTGACTGTTAGGGAGAAGGATGAGACAGCGGTCTCTAGGGAATGGGTGTCTAATTTTAGGGTTGGGAGGAATGATGGTGCCGACGCATTCCTTAACGCTTTTCCAGTCGATCTCGCGGTTTAGACCTGCGACATCTTGGCTGGCAATCCTGGTGTTGATTTCGCCCAACACAGGGTTATGATCGGAATGAAGTGCGTTGATTGAAGTGAGGGTGAGATGGTGAGGGAAGTGCTTCAGTATCGTAAAGTCGATGACTGTCCTGTCCTCTGTCCTCGACTATACGGATGATGGGTGGGTTGCCAGGGACCCTGTACTCTGAGCTGAGGGTCTCGATCAATTAAGCGAACGATTTCTTTGCCTCTTGCGTCCGCGCGTTGAGTGCAATTCCAACGAGAATGTTTGGCATTGAAATCACCCGCGAGGATGACACTGGGATATAGGGCGAGGAGGGATTGGTAGTCAGTCACCACGAAGGCTCTGGATGGGGAGTGGTATGCAGATACAATCAGTACCTCCGTGACACCAAGTTCCACAAAAACAGCTACGGCCTCTAGGGTTTGAAGTTGTGGGATCTGGAATGGGCGGTGGACTACATTCCTCCGGATGTAGATCGCTGTGCCGCCGCCAGGGGCACCTCGGTCGGATCGGAGGCACGTGTAGCCCGGAAGACGGGAGTTGGAGTGTTGGTGGAAATGCGTCTCGCTGACCAAAATGGCGTCTAGGGCAAACCGGGCTGCAAAATGATGTAGCTCGTCCCTCTTGTCGACAAGACCGT
The DNA here is from genome assembly GCA_030762175.1 of Metallyticus violacea. Lineage (NCBI taxonomy): Eukaryota > Metazoa > Arthropoda > Insecta > Mantodea > Metallyticidae > Metallyticus > Metallyticus violacea. The sequence continues at coordinate 53,719,534 of CM060839.1, forward strand.
TAGCATTCCAAAATGCGAACCGGAAAGAGATACGAGACCTAGTTCCGCTCGCCATTCTGGGTCGCCTGGTTGTCGTCGATGAAAAGGGCGATAGCTTCAAAAACTATCATCATTTTGCTTGTGAAGTCTGGAGCTTGGCGGAGTAGGGCGAGAAGCTCCTGTAACCTTCTGCCATATGTTTGCCACAGTTCTGACAGCCATTGGAGCAGGTCTAAGGTGCTTTCGCCTTGTTGGGCTTGGGAAGAGGTGGGGGAGGGCCCTGGAGGCATTTTCGTCTCTTGTGTTCCCCCCTGCTGGGGAGTGCGTGGCCCCTCAGCAGCAGGAGCCCGCCTGGGAGGGCGCGGTTGCCTCTGAGGCTTGGGAGCGGTAGGAGGTGGTACTGTATATGGGGTCTGTTTTAGTTGTGTGTGGGGTTTCTTTGCTCGCGAAGTCCGCCCAGCATCAGAGGGCTGTCCTTGCACTGCAGCTGCGTAGTTGGTTCCAGTGCCTGTAATTGCGACCTTGACAGGGATGTTAGTTCTAGGGCCTGGTGTTGGAGTTGCTACAGGTGGTGCCGTTTTGCAGTTTGGCGTCGAGTTGTCCAGTTAGGCTCTGCCGTTGCTGGTGTTATTGATGATTCTCAATCTTGTTGGGCACCCTCCATAGCAGGCCACGTGGTCTCCCTTGCAGTTAGCGCAAGTTGGGGTCTCCGTGGGAGCTCGCTGACAGGCCTCACGGGGGTGGGGACCACCGCAACGCAGGCATCTAGGGTTCCGGGAGCAGAACTCGCTAGAATGGTTGAATCCCAAGCAGCGGTGGCATTGAGCGGGGCCGCCAGGCCTCTAGGTGTTTCAATTTTGATGCTGAGATAGCATAATGACCTAAGCTTGTCTATTGCTATCTCAGGATCATCAGCCCGCTCTACTATTACTAAGAATGGAGGAATGGGGACTCTTGAGGCGTTTACACCTTGAGCGGGCTTGGTGAGTTGTTTGATTAGCTTGGGATGAATACCCTGGCGCTTGAGGTCGTCAGCGATATCTCCCACTGGAGTATCCGCTGGCAGCCCTCTGATGATGCAACGAATGTCGCGAGCTTTATCGACGGCAAATTAAAAGTGTGTTATTCCTCGCCTCTTGAGGTTGGTCAACAGGCGCTGGTGGTCCTCGACACATCTCGCCTGGAATCTGTAAGTATTTCCCTTTCTGATAATTCTGCACTCAGCAATCAGGGACGGTATCACTTCCTTCAGGAAGCCCGTAACCCCCTGGAAGGAGTCCACAATTATCGGAGGGATGTGACGTCTAGAGGTAGAAGAAGTACTATTACTATTACCACTAGCAACTGCTGGTTGAGTTGGCTTTCCAGCTGTGCCGGAGCCTTCAGCCTCAAAATGAGGTCGGGATCGCCGCTTTCTTTTGCCGGCTACCACCTGAAATTCAGCGTCAGAAGCCAGGGCGGACGAGCTATCATCTTCCCCCATATAGGAGGAGTGAACAGAGAAGATAGAGGTCTTTCTGAATCTGAAGAGAAATCTGTGAGGGATTCTCACAGGAGGTGCCAGAATTGCTTTCTGGTTTTTTACCTATACGCAATGGAGATCTTTCGCGTGAGGGACTGTCGTCCTTGCACGCAGCAGCTTGGGGGGCAATCTCACCATCTACTTTCCGTGGTCGGCGAGATTTGCGTTTTTTGGTAGGGCCTGACTGGTGTCTAGTTACCTTCTTAGTAGAAGTAGAGGCTTTAACGGAGCTCTGAGTGCCAGAAACTCCCGCTACAGCAATGCTTTCTGTTGCACTGGGATTCATGGTAGGTGTAAATATGTCGAAAAAATACAGAATAGGTACTGTACACTACACAGCTACTGTGTAGTGCACTACACTCCTCACACAGTAAGCACTAACCTTATTTTGTGTTGCTATGTAGACCAGAAGAGAGAAAATTGATGCAAAATCGATGGTGAAGAAACACAAATTCGCTGTTCCTTGCGAGAGCTACGCCGTGGCGGACGCGATCGAGCGCGCCCACCTGTTGCAGACGAGGATTCTACGCAGTAGAAATTGTAAATTCAGTCAATGAGCACACGCAAAAAGAGACACACCCTGAAGGTGAGCTCAACGATGGAGTAGCACACGAGCCTAAGTTGATCCCAACCTCCGAAGTGGCGCCAAAAACGATAGGCTCAGTACCGCTACGAAGCACACCTCTTATCCGTATCTCTATCCTATTCATCCGGTTTTGGATGACACTAAAATCAAGCCTTATAACCAACAGCACCTATTACGTCATAATGGCCGGTGCTCCACAACGATTGGCGGAACAGCAGCCAATGAAAAGGAAGAGGGCGGTGTTCCGGACCCATATAAACTAGACGGGGCTGCTACAAGCGTCACATAGATCGATCATCGTCGTTAGTCAGTGATAGATCGCTCGTAGTGGCTAGTAAGCGTGTCGTTTTCGGACATACTTCTGAGGCAGGATCCCAGCTTCAAGTTTGTGTCCTGTATCAGCATCGAACTCACCTTGGAGGTGTGTTTCTTTTACGTGTTTCTATTGGCCAGCAGTGGATTTCTAACTGCGTAGAATCTTCATCAGCAACAGGTGGGCGCGCTTGTTCGCGTCCGCCACGGCACAGTTCAAATGAGGAAGGAAACTTGTGTTTGTTTTAGAGGACAGTTTCCCTTCTCCTACACGACCATGGCTATGGATATGGATCACGCTATGTATTATATCGAGGGTGGAGATATCTCCACCTACATGAACTCCCCATCATCATAGACCCGCCGTTGCCCCTGGCAGCCGATGCTAAGGCAGTGCTGCAGAATGAGAAGAGGGCGCGGCTGAGATATTGTGAAGCAGCGGAGGAGGAGCTCTCTAGCCTCCTGGCACAACCGGGTCAAACCACAGCAGCCGAAACCAGCTTGGCAGTCACAAAAATATTAGCACACCGTAACAGAGTACATGCTATTGACAATTACTTTGTCAAAACCTTACTGCCGCAAACAACTCCACAAGGCAGACAGTTCGTCCGCGTCACACTGCCCGCACCAAACCACAAGACACAACCCCACCAACAGAAACCAGCAACGGATTCGAAACACTGCAACCATCTGATCCATCTACAACTGCTAACAGCGCTTCGGACCCTGCACCAACCACAGGCGCAATAAAGCGCCGTCGCAACTCTGATAGCAACACAATGGACACCGCAGAGCAGAATACCCCGGTGAACCCTACCCCCTTGGACAAACCCGCTCTCCCAAACACACTCCAATATTCCTGAGGGACCCACAAGTCGCTAGAGGACTGGTCCCAAAACTAAACAACGTCCCAGACCTACAGTTCCTGGTGCGTAACATGCGTGGCACAGTAGCACTAATACCGGAAACGCCCTCGATCACAGACTCATGCGCAAAATTCTGGAGGAGAAAACGACAGAATTTGTTACCACATTGCTACCTGAAGAGAGATTTCTTCACGTCACTATAAAGGACGTCCCAATGTACATCACCACCGAGGACGTGGAGCAATATCTGGTTAGCAAGGGTTACGCCATTGAGAGCACAGCACAACTACGCTCTAACCGCTCGGCCACCCAACATCTACTGCCCCACTTTCGAGTGGCTCTGAAGAAAACCAACAACAGCACCAACATCTACAAGGAAAAATATATGTTCTCCGCGATAGTGCGAGTTGAGGCATACAAACCTCCTGCCCGGCCACAACAGTGCACTAATTGTCAACAATTTACACACGGCGCTGCCAGCTGTAAACTCCAGACGGCCTGTGCTCACTGCGGTGAGGCTGGCCACTCCAGGAAAGATTGCCAGCGAGTAGGTGCTGCCCCTCCCAAGTGCTTTAACCGCGGCGGAGGGCACTCCTGCAGATATGCGAAATGCCCAATTTGGCAAGAGGCTAGACTCGAGCTAAAGGCAACCAAACATGGGAAAATGTCCCGCTTTTACGACGCTCCACTATTACAAAACACTAGGGGCCTCCCTAAGGAAGCGTTTACTGGAGCCCGCCACCCAGGGCTGCCCCCAAGGATCACGATACAGTATCCATCCTACGCAGCTGCAACTGAGCCTGCACGAGGTCCGCAGGAATCTACAACTTCAACAGCCCCGCCGCAGCAACAAGTTATACCTGCCCCGGCAGATACAGAGTTTCCCAGCTTGCCCAAACCGCGGACTGCACCTGCAAGCTCCGCACCTCCACTGCGCCCGAGGCATGAAAAGCCACCAAAACTGCACCAGCAGCACCGCCAACAGCAGCCACCCCTGCCCCACAACAACCCACTTCCCACCCTAACTTGGACCCCACCTTCCTACAGGTGATCGCCAAGATTCCCCTACACCTGCAAACAGGATTCGCCGCCTATCTTGCGGAGGCCCTGCTCACCCGACCTGCAAATGTTCCGGCAGAAACCATACTCTGTCATACAGTCTTCTCCTACCTAACCCAAAATGGCTGCTAGACCACACAGAAGCACCAACCTGGTCGCACTCAAGATTTGCTCATGGAACGCCCATTGCATTCGGAGCAAAATACGAGAGCTTACCCACTTCGTTGCTACACAACAACTCCATGTACTGCTGGTGCAGGAAACTTGGCTCAAGGACGGCGTCAAGGCTGGCATCCCGGGCACAATCTGCCATCGCTTGGACAGGGCCGACGGATATGGCGGTACTGCCATATACGTCAAAGCAAATCTCCCTCATCACCGCCTACACCTGCCTCAGCTGGTTAACGCTGAAGCTACAGGTGTACAACTGCAAACAAGTCCTGGGCCACTCAACATATATTCAGTGTATATTCCGCCACAGAAACAAATTCTCCCTGGAGATCTCAACAATCTTTTTCGCTCTCCAAATCCCACCATCGTAATGGGAGATTTAAATGCAAAGCATCATAGCTGGAACTCCACTGTCACCACCACCAGAGGGACTGCGGTGTACCAGTACATAAACGACCAGGGACTAGCAGTGCTCTCCCCAAACTCTCCCACCATAACCTACGGGGATCGGCGCCCACCGGATTGGATATATATTGCTATTCTCTCTAACGTTCGTTGCCACCCCCGCCTTTTCACTATCCCAGAACTTTCCTCAGATCACTATCCAATCCTACTCCTCTTCCAAACAAGACCAATGTCCAAACCTCCTCGTACAACACCCAATCCTCGCAAAACCAACTGGAAGCACTTCTTTGCACTGCTAGCCCGGCACACCCCGGAACCCACACCGTGCTCTTCAAAAGCTGATGCAGACGCACTAGTTTCTGTCATAACAACTGCCATTCAGCAGGCAATCCACATCTCTACTCCTACAACTCGTCCGAAGCAACAGATGAATACACTCCCTCATTCGATAAGGCTACTGATCGCGGAAAAGAATTGGGCCAGGCGCAGATACTAGCACACGCGCTACCCCCAACACAAGTGGGAGCTAAATCGCCTACAACATCTCATAAAATCAGAACTCCGAGATCACGCCAATGACGAGTGGGCGCGCAGGTTGTCTGAACTGGACACAAGAGACGCTTCTCTTTGGTGAATGTCCAAGCACCTGCTGCGTTTACCTACCACCAATAAACCGATGATTTTCAGCCACAGGGTAGCCCAATAGGCCAGAGAAAAGGTCGAAATGATGGCAGAACATCTAGAAGACACGTTCCGCCCGATCGATACTCCGAACACAATTCATGTGCACCAAATTAACAACCATGTCCGAGCCTTCCTGGAAATCCCACACCGGCATGAAGAAATTGAGCCCATTAAGCCTACTGAGCTCACTCAGAAACTTCAACTCTGCTCACCCTATAAAGCTGCAAGTTATGACGGAATATCCTACGCAGCGTTGAAAGCTCTGCCGACAGCCTGGTTGCTACTGGTGACCCATCTGTTCAATGTTCTGCTCATTTTAGGGCACTTCCCTGCAGTATGGAAACATGCTAAAATTATTACCTCTCCAAAACCGGGGAAGGATGCAACGGCTCCTGGAAATCACAGGCCGATCAGTCTCCTACCAGCCTTAAGCAAACTGTTTGAAAAAGTGGTCTTAACTCGTCTCCAGAGGACACTAGACCAACATGCAGTGCTCCGCCCGGAGCAGTTTGGCTCCCGCCGTCAGCATTCAACCATCCATCAACTACTCCGAATAGCAGACGAAGTCATCCGATGATTCAATAACCAACACTTTGTTCCGCTGTTATTTCTCGACATCACGCGGGCCTTCGACACTGTCTGACACGAGGGGCTCCTATATCGCCTAATCAAATACCAAGTCTCTGCATACCTAATACATATCCTTGCTTCCTACCTCAGCAATAGAACCTTCTCCGTTTCTATAGAAGAAGTCCTCTCCTCAGTCAGACTCATATATGCCGGTGTCCCTCAAGGCAGTGTCCTCGGCCCGGTACTCTTTTTAACATATATAAATACCTTTCCGTCTTACGCTGGCTGCTCACTATATCTATATGCCGATGACACGGCGATATATACAAGCTCCACACGACATCATACAGCAGTAAAAAGACTGCAAAACTATGCAGATCTTCTAACAACATGGTTTGGATTATGGCGACTGGCAGTAAATTCCTCCAAATCACAAGCAGTAACGTTTACTCGTCGCTACCTTAAAGATGTGCCTGAGCTTCGAATCGCAGAGAGGAACAGTCCCCAGGAGCAAAGAGGCAAATTACCTGGGAGTCAGGCTGGATATGCACCTTACATGGAGAGCGCACATTAGTGAGCTAGCCAGCAAAATTAACCGCAGGATGGGCATGTTGTATCCGCTTTATTCTAAATTCTCTTCGATGTCCGTCAAGAACAAAGTGTTGATTTATAAGCAAGTGCTTCGGCCTGCTTTAACATATGCATGCCAAGTTTGGGGCATCGCTGCAAGGACGCATCTCAACCGTCTACAGGTTCTACAAAACCGTTACCTGAAAACCGCCACTGGATCAGGATGGTATATCCCCAACGCCAACATACACAAAGACCTACAATTCCCCACCTTCACCGAATATATCCTCTACTTATCCAAAACCTTCTACTCTTCCCTTCCAAAGAGCTTCAAATCCCTAATTCGCGGATTGGGCGAATATGATATTGATCCTGGTGCTCCTTACAAACGTCCCAGACTACTGTTACATACTTAAATACAAACTCCATTATACTCATCTACTCAAAACCTCCAACTGCATTACCACACTCCACCCCCCTTAGAATATCCCACCGTCAACCCACCGTCCCTCTTATATACATCCCTGTCCCTTTGCCAGAAAAGGACTTAGTCCTGACATGGCAATAGCATGGAATTCCTCCCTAAACTAGGGAAGACATTCCAAGTGCACTTCTAGTGTCTGTATCAAGCGCCACTTGAGTTACAGTAATCGAGTGGCGATAGTCATATCCTCTGAAGATGCCCGACGGAGTGACGGGCGAAACGTCAGGTGTGGTTACATCTTTTGGAACACGGCCAATAAGCCCGGAAACATCATTTTATTGGAATAATGCCGGCCGTGAAAGCCTAAATAGTTATAGTTGAACTATTAATCTATAACAAAATTGAATCTTAGTTGAGTGAAAGAAAGCTAGGAAGAGCGCAGTGCTGGCAAGCAATGTGCCATATAAAATGGGAAGAGAAATAGAAGCGTTTTATTCCTTACAGAAATGTTGCATTCTATACCCTAATTTATGTTTGCTCTTGCCTTTAATGTGACGGTATCTTTTACGTCTACGCAAGGCGTTAAAATCACGTGATTACTTTATTACAACACTACGGTTCTCCACTCTTTTTTCCGCTTTATTCTCAACAGTATTGGAATAAAATGACTTAGATGGCGTTTGCTAATTCGTTGGAACGAAGAAAACTGAATACTTAAATGTTTGCAGTTCTTGTTTTATAGCATTGTTTAACTTAGCGTTTGAAGTCATTTCATATATTTAGGCATGTCATGTTTTGCAGCCATGGTCAAGGCTTGAAAATAAAGGTCGCTTAGAGTATGTTTTAAATTAAAAAATCCTGTGCATGCATGATCAAAGACTTTCTAGTTTTCCAGATATTTTAGTCTTTCAGTAAAAGCATTAGTTGGTATTCAGTTTTTCTAAAATACTATATAGTCAAATTTAGGAAAGTTATTCTCATTTCTATTCGTATATTTCTCTAAAGGTAAAACTAACTTAAACATGTCCTTTTTAAATGTTTTAGTCTGTAATTATAATTAAATTTCCAAGCTCTGTTCACTTACTCATATTTTCTCATACAGTTTTTAACTAGGTGATATACACGGAAAAACCTGTTGGTAATTTAGTGGTAAAAATTTCTAGATAATGGATAATTTTCTTATTTAAACCCTTGCCTCTCTATAATCTGCTTCTCCAGATGGAAGAAGGAATGGGTGTACTCCTATACACACAGAGTGAAACGGATTTCAATGCTATAAATCATACTGGCAAGAGCTTCTAGCTTCTTATCTACCTTTTGCCGTTTTCGATAAAATAAATGTTTTATCTTGAATCGTATGACGACACTGTTTAATGTTTTGTATAACTATCTTATATACAGTTAACTAAATAAGTCGTGTTCATTTTTTCGCTACGCTCAAATTTTAAGCGAATGCGCAATAAATGAGGTAATACAGGAACGGAGTGTTAAACCGTTAAGCTAGTGGGTTAAATTTTTTCTTGTGAGTCAGTATTTCGAGAGACGAGATCAAATGTGAGCACTTTGAAGATGAATACGAGCATTTTTTGGGGCATATGGGGGATTTAAAGCATGGGGAAATGTATTGTAGCATTAAAATCGTTAAGAAAAAGAAGTGACAGTTGGGAAGTCTTACGTAAAGAAAATTAGGGTCTGCTCATGTGCAACATAGGGATTAGACAGGGTTCGTTCTTTAACGGATTTCGAGAATCGAGTGTGTGAGCTTGAGGAGAGTGGACATGCCGCTGACTGCTCCGGGATAGCCATCTTGGTTGCGTTCATTATGAAATTAAATGATAATTATTGTTTCTAAATACAGTTTGCTTATGGTTTAAATAATGTCATGTCCAGCGTTTACCTATTCCGATCTTTTCCTAATTTGATCCCATTTAGAGTAACGATGGTTAGGATTTCTTTAAATTGGTGTTAAAGCTACGTCCCTAGTCCGATCGCAGTTCGTTAAATAAGTTTACTCTTCGAATTCTAGGAAGATAACGAAATCTTAGAGGATGAGTAAAGAACAGAAAGACCAATAGCAACGAATAACAAGACTTTCTTAACAACCTATTTAGGCGAACAACACGTAAATATGTGAGGACGTGACATAACAATTCAACGTCAGTGAAGAAACCATATAGCCCTATCTCCATAGTTAAGCAAAAGATATAAAAATGTCGATGGGTTTCTATATGAATTGACAATGGGTCAAAAGATGGCAGAGCTGACTTCTGTTTGGCATCAATAGTAGGGTCCCTTTCTTGATAAGCTGATTACATGCTATGAGAAGTGGATCCTCTAGGCACTTCCAGATGCCATCTCACTGGAATCTATTCCCAAACCACCACTGCACCAAAAGAAAGTTATGCTTTGTTGGTGGACTGAGCGAGTTAACTGCTGCAGCCGGCCAAACAGTTGACACCATTGTGCACTCTTAGCCATCTGGAATGTGTCCATGAAATGATGGCAACAAGAAGGCTGCACCCGGAATCGCAAACCACTCATAGTTGAGGTGACTTGGATCTTGGTAAGAAGACTCTAATGCACCCACCATAGTCTTCAGACATTGCAACATAAATTTCTCAGATTTGGAAAATAGCGTCCGGGGACAGCAATTTCAAACTTTTTCCAATATCAAAATGGAATTTATAGTCTTCCAACATGCTGGCAAGTCCCTGATAGCGATTGGGCACATTTAATACTAAAGGTATTATTTTGTTCGGATTATGATGCTTTTAAATGTATGAAACAGACACCATAAATTTAAAATGCACTAACTGCAGATACTCAGTAGAAGGGTACTCCAAAAGTAGTCGGTTTGACTCAGAGATGTCGTGACGATGACCAAATTACTATGACAGTTGTTAAGCATCATTCTTTAGATGGTGCCAGACGCGTAAATGTAGTCACTTGGTTGTGACGATCGTGTAAACAAACTAATTGACTTCAACAGAAATACTAAACGATTCCACATTAAAGGATCCTTCCCCTGCATTTTCGACATTTAAAAAGTGCGCTGTTAAATTTAAGCGTAGACATAGATCCATTCAAGATTAAGAGCGCTCAGGACGTGCCAAAACCGCTACGACCGAGAGGTTTTGACAAAAATGTACAATGACATACTCAATGTCCGCTGATTGAAAATAGATGAGTTGTTTGATATAGCAAATATGTCGTTAGGCCGGGTACACTATATTTTAAACGAATATTTAGGTATGAAAAAGATTTCTGATTAATGGATGCCCAGTTTGTTAACGCATTTGAATGAACATTTCGCAAGAGTGTTTAGACTTGTTTAAACACAATTCTAGTGAGTTTCTCCGACGTTTCATAACAGTAGATGAAACACGGATTCATCACTACATGCCAGAGACGAAGGAGCAGGTCATAAAGCAGTGGTATTAAAAAATAAAAAATAAAAAGCAAAAATAGTTCCATCTATATGAAAAAAACTTGACTATAGTGTTCTGGGAATTTCATGATTTGATGCTTGTAGACTACCTCCAGAAAGACAGAACCATCACCGGAAAGTATTATGCTTCACTGCTGGACCAACTGAAGAATGATATTCAAGCTAAACATCCACACCTTGCGAAAAAGTTTTCTTTCATCAGAATAATGCGCCTTCACACATGTCTCAGATTGTTGCTGCCAAACTGCATGACCTTGCTTCCAAGTTCTTTCACATTCGCCATATTTGTTTCTAAAGTTAAGGACTATGTTGGAAAAAAAAACAACATAAAAATAAACATTTTTCTTAAATCTTGTGTTCTCTTGGTCAGGCCGAGAAGTTTTAGAACGCTTTAGGATTGTGTTTGTTTGCGTAGCCCTACTGCGAAAGCATATTCATACCTAGCCTTGCCCACTTTTTAAAATCGACGTTAACAACAACGCTATAACAAATCAGTGATGCCAAATGATTCACTTGACACTGTTGACGTGAATTTACATCAAAGATCAAAGCGCCAGGAACTATTAAAAACAAGAAAGAACGTTATCTGCTCTATATCTGTTTATCTATTCATTATTAGGATTGGATGCATATATTCTGAAGCATTGACATGTTACATAATGCAAAAATAATGGAGATTTTTTTTTTCGATCAAGCAACACCTGAAAGGCCAATGTGGTATTGACGATTTTGTTCCACTAATTCCACATGGAATCACCTCTTAAAATTACAGCTCTAAGTTCCTTTTCTTTCAAGTTCATTATGCAACTATAAATCCTAGCATTCCGAGGTAATGAGACAGCGTGACAACCGGCAGTTTGTAGGCTGCAGTTTAACCATGGGGTCTTTAGACATAATCTATACAGATTTCATTAGATGCAGTTACCGAGGTAGAGCTGCTGAACTGCTGGATGTATGGCACCTCGCCAATTGCCCCCTGCCCCCAAAAGAACAGTGCGCAGGGAAAATTTACGATTGACCAATCCAGCACACTTCTCATAACGTACTTCGTTGATGACTTAGATGGTCTGAATATTCCTTTGCAGTTATTGCTTCTAACTATGGCATGTCATCAGCGATGTCCTTCTGACCCAGGACAGCTAAAACATGTAACCTTTGGACTGCTATAAATAATCAATTTCTCACTACAAATTAACACAAGGCAATAAGTATCACGATGATACCAACTAAGCCATGAAACACAAAACGTTAGGTGATTCTCTATGTAATATTCGGCCATGAGATGCATTTTCCCAATTTTTATAAAGTTACTATTCCTCTAAGATGTGTGCAAATTGTTTGAAACATCTCCGCAAGAACTGTACTTGTCATTAAATCGGTCCCAATCACACTCATGACTTCACTTTCTTTTCTTTCTTTCTTTCTTTCTTTCTTTCTTTCTTTCTTTCTTTCTTTCTTTCTTTCTTTCTTTCGCTCTCTCTCTTTCTTTTTCTTTTTCTTTTCTTTTTTTTTTTTTTTTTTTTTTGCGGAATCTACTTTAAATTGCTCCAACTAAGTATATATTTTAAATATAATTTCTCGAGAGATTAACACCAGAAAACTATATTATATTGCATTTCTATGCGCTTGCCTGACCAAAATTTTTATACACAAAAAGCGAATGGTCATCTAATAGAAATGTTATATCCTTAATATGCTTTAACAAAGTACCCATGGAGTCTAGATATTAGAAAGATACTTATAAGACAAAAAATGCTCAGACCCGAGTCCACTTCGGTAACGCGCCTTATTTACATACGAAAATTACCATCGTTTTGTGTCTAGTGAGACAGAACTATTAACAAGTTTTCATCAGAACGAGAAAGTATTTTGCATTCATTCACTTACCTCAGCAGTATCGTCGGTCCTGGTGGGGTAATGGTTACCATACTTGCCTCCTACACCCAAGATCACGGGTTCGAACCCGGCCAGGACCGATGGATTTTTTCGGCCGTAAAAATCCTAAGTATGGCTTCCTTCGGAAGGGAAGTAAAGCCTTGGGTCCCGTGTCGTACATTTACGGCACGATAAAAAACATCAAGCTTGAAAGAGAGGCCTCTGAGCAAAACTTGTCGGCCGTTTCACGTCCCGAGTTGAATGGGACTCTGATGACCTGAGATGTTAAAGATCGTCCATAAATAAATCAATCAATCAGCAGTATCGTACAGTCACTATGCAAGGGATCTTTGGTTCAAACCCTCCTGATCTCTTTACTTATTTTAATTTATATCTTTATATAAATATAAATAAATTTATATCAATATGTTTCATTTGTATTTCGTACCTTTATACTGAACGAAGTTTATATTTCGGTTAATAAGATCTAGGAAGGCTAATATGCAATTTTAATATTTTTATTCCAAATAGTTCCCATAAGCGGTTACAGCTCTAAAAAAATAAAACCGAAGTTAATTTTAATCCCCTTCAAATAACGGTTAGATACAGGATGGAACAAAAAGTTATGTCAAAACATTGGGGAAACATTCCTTGCCTATAGAGGATGCCAATATGGTATATGGACATGGCTCCGGAAATTCTTAATTTCCTTGTTAAAATCCCTTTGTCTACAACTCCGCTTACACGGTATGATATGCAAACTTGAATGCCAACATAGCTGTCCTGTGGCAATAACTCCATAACAAAACAGTTGCTTAATACGTACAGTAGGTAAACATTCGCATTTATCTTTGATTACTTGGAGGTGTTGTAACCACTCTTATTTCCTAGGTTCATCGTTATTGTGGTCGTTCTGTACCATGTAGTCCGTTTGTTATACTACTCACTTCATTGCTTGACGTAGCACCGAGCAGGTAGTGTCATTTCTATGTGTTTACGAATTTCGTTACAGGTACAATAAATCAGATATTCAAATGTTCATATTATCTATGAATTAGCCAAAAGTGTAGAGAGTCTTTGCGCTCGTATTCTGCAAGGCCGCCAGACAGTACGAGATACTCCAGGAATACATCGGCGCATCAGGGATTCCATGCAACGGCAGGTAGATGGATGTTCTGAGCTAACGAAGGACCTTTTGAACAATTCATGTGCTTTTTTGTTTCCCACAGTTCTGTTTTTGAATATTCTGCTATTTGGTACAGGTGTAGAAAAAGAGCTCTAACAAGGAAATTAAGCAATTCGTAATCCATGTTCGCAATGTATTTTTATTCTGTATATGAAAGTAACATTTCCTTAAAGTTTTGACACATGTTTTTGTAACACTTCGAATGTATAACAGCTTTCTTGAAGAATTTTATGTAGCAAGTTGAATTAGCAATGCCCTTTGGATTTCATCCCCCGCTCTCGTAAATTAAATTATTCTGCCAGAAATAAACTCAGTCGTCAGCATTCTGTTATACGCAACAACTTAAGTCACTTCTTTGCACCTGAGACAAAGTATATATATTTATTGTGTGTGTGTGTGGTGTGTGTGTGTGTGTGTGTGTGTGTGTGTGTGTATAGCAGAGTCATTTAAATGAGGTTTCTTTCGGTTTATGAACTTTATCTAATACTATATGCTTTATTAATTTTACCTTAGTTTACTCCTTTGTTTTCTGCAATTTCTACCTCAAGATTTATAATATGGTGTAGAAAAGAGGGGGATATTTGATAAAGTTGTGGCATATGAACAGGGGAAAACAGATTCTCAGAGAACGAAGGAGATATGGTTGGGAGACACTCTGTCCATATACAAGGACCACTTTCATAATACTTTAAAACTGATATACCTAAAAGCAATTAACGCCAAGATTTATTTCCATTTAGTTCCCTTCGGATGTGAAATGAATTTTCAAGGAGCAAATGATAGTGATGAATTAAACAATGTGTATACATTACTTATATAGAAACATTAAAAATAATGTTCTCCTGGATATGGAGAAAGTAGCGTCTTTTTCCTTATGTTTAATGAAATGCAAGCTCTATTTGCACATTAATTAACCAACTAATGAATGAACCGAATAGTTATCCAAAACGGACATATTTTTTGCACACTTGAATTAAAAAAATCATCATTTATTCAAGCCATAAAGTCATTTTATATGGTATGGGAGAAGTTAATGTCAGTCTATGCGGAAGCACGTATTAGCAGAGCCACCATTTGTCTTTTCTATGTGATCACGTTTACAGCCGGAATATATAATGGGTAAGCTTTCCTCACATACAAATTTCCACTTTAGGCAATGAGAAAGCTAGCACCAGCTTTAATATATACCGCACTTTAGAATAAAACGAGTAGAGAAGTCATTGAGATTCGTACCTAGTTTTCCTGATTATTGCCGCTCCTAACTCGTTCAATTTAGATTTCGCTCTTGTAAAACAATAAAGGTTACGACATTTGTTAAATTTTAAGTATGTACGTCAAGTATAGTGGAGATATGTCTAACATTTTATACTGCTATGGGACTTCTTAGCATATTTATATTGTTTTAGAGTAGGCACTAGTTTGCAAAGAGTATTAGTTATTACAAATTAAGTCCTCGAGGAACTTTTATAGACAAAGTGACATTAAATCATATACCTGAATGATATGGCTATATTTAACACACTGACGTTTCAAGAAAGTCATATTATATCAAAACAACTCTAAAAGAATACTTACATCTTTCGCTCTTCATCTAAACAATCCAGATTCGATCCCAAAGAGAAGAAAGTTGGTGAATAAAAGCGAGGAATATTATTATACGGGAATATTATCATACGTATTTCAATTTCATAATCAGAGGGAGGCTTAAAATAGAAATGAAGAAATTAAAAAGTAATGTAATTGTTAAAGGAGAAGAGAGAATATGTTGTTCAAAAAAATGCGTATCACAGTAGAATTTTATGTATACACACATTAAGTTAGAGTGTATAGAATAAAAATATATTAAATGCTTAAAAAAGACATTCTTAGTCCCAATTGTATTTATTTAATGAAAGGAATTATATGTTATACATAATCAAGTTTGAATTAGTCTTAAAATAGTATAATTCTAGCATTTGAAGATCCATTAAAAATCATAAATGCAAGAACAAAACATATACAGGAAGTGATTATATAAATGAATAAGTTATACAAGTTACCCCATTTACTTTAATGAAAATATTAGATCTTAGACATATTTTGAAATCTAGAGAGCAGTAGAAGAATACAAATTGTGATTTATAAAATAAAAAGTGCAGAATAAAAAAACTGACTAACAGAATAAACATAGAATACATTTAGAAAAGACGTATCCTATATGGACAGCTTTCAAAGTTGTTTAGTTTATACAAAATGAAAGAAATCAATCTATTGTTAGAACTTTTATAGACATTGAAAAAAGCTCTACTGATTATAAAGGAAAAATATGGGAAATAATGAGAAACAGAGAACTAAAAAAATATTTAATAGAGTAGTAGAATACTATAAAAGGACATGATAATAAAAATGCATTTTACATACCTAGCCTTATAAAAGAAAGTAAATATACTCCATTAAGTTTTTATTAAATTATTATATTATAAGTTTAAAAAGAGATATATGATAATTATTAAATATACATAGGTTTAAATTTATCATGTAAAATAGAATCCAGATATACTGAATAAGTGCTAGCTACCCAAAATTATTAGTAGTACATGGTTTTTCTTAGATGTTTAGAAGTAATTTGGGCGGCTTCCTGATTTAGGCATTCAAATCTATTTTACTAACATGGTTGTTTGTTTAAATAAATGCGGATACTTTGAAGTTTTATTCTAGCCTGGTGTTTATTTTTTAACATTAATTTATTTGTGAATTTTTGTTTAGTTAACGTCAAGAAGGTTCATAGTTTAGTTGACTGTAGGTTATTTATTGTAATTGATTAAATTGAAACTGGCGTTTTATTAATCATTTCTGCCCAAAAAACCAAAGTATTGAATAAATACCCTTTCCAAAAAAAAACATAATTCATGTAAAGAACAAGTGATTAAAAATAAGAGTGAATTAATTAATAAGCTTTTATAAACAGCTGCAGTATTAACATTGATGAATAATGTTTTCACCTAAAACATGCATTTTAGCTATTAAGGGGAAAACTTATTTGAAAATATATATTAGTATATAAACTATAGAACATATAACAATTTTAAATATTCAGAAAGTTTTACAGACCACCAAAAACAAATGGCTAGCTACATAAATTAATATATTCCAACTATTTTCTGTGAACATAGAAGAATATTAGAAAAAATGTAATATGAAACGCCAAAGTTCTAAAATTTTAAAATTCATGCCTATGTCATAGTTGGAATGTTAAGCAATCGCAAATATATTTTAAAATCGCATTGAAGGAACTGAAATGTTTTTGAGAGCAGCAACGGGTTTTAAAGTAATTGATTGTTTGAGAAAGTAAGATACAAGAGATGAATTAAGATTAACATTTGAATGCTTTATTTATTGTCGCTTTTACTGCATTGGTCTTCCTGTGACTCTGTAAGTCTATAGCGATGAATGAACTGGATTAATATCGGCGCAAATAAGTACAGAGCTCTAGGTGTCTTAAAGATATTTGGCATTTACCTTCTCGCGGTATGGAAAAAATCCAAAAATAACCGTATCCAGACAACTGGACCTGAACGAGATTCGAGCCCAGGATGTCCGGATTAGCAGTCGCAAACCACGGAGGCACCCAAAATTCATACAATATAGAATGATAAAATATAAAAAATATAATGAAAAAATACCAAGAAATTTATGGAAGACCACGAAAACGTGGAAAAGACCAACTGTAAAAAACATATTAGTAGCCAGAATAGACCTATAGATCTAATTATTGCTGTTGCTGCTGATGATGATGATGAAGAAGAAGCTAAAACGACGCCTACACAGTTCTCCACCTCATTATTCGTTTTACCTTAATGCACATGTCCTCAGCATTGTCAGCCTAAAGCATTTCAGTCCACCAATTGTTTTCCAAACTGAAAAATATACAGCCACACGCTATATCCCACAACTCCAGAACTCGATTCAGATGCAACTAGGCATTAAATGTCATATACTTACTTTTCATTTTAGAGAAAGTACAAATGATTTCAACATCTTAAAAATTGTTCTTGATATTTTTTACAAAAGTTAACCTCCCGCCAACGGCCAAAGTCTTTCAAGACGATATTTTATTAATCTTCCTGTTTTACTTGATGCTGTGATATTGTTATGCTATATTGCAAAGTTATTTACTTTTGAATGGGGATGTAATGTTAATTTAGTTCTTAAGGAACAACTAAGACATAAATACCGATTAAGATTAATAAGAACATTTGTTAAGCTGTAAGAGTCGTGAATTGCTTCTGGAGAATGCTAGGAAGAATTTTGCTGTTATTATTCTTTTTTTTTTTTTTTCAAATCTCTGATTTAGTCTAAAAGCGTCGTTACTTATTTAAGGTTAAAAACGAGCATAACATTAATTTCTTTTAACTCCTCCAACACAGTTTAAGTTAATGATATCGAACATAAATATAGTTTTATCTTTACTACTTGTTGATAGTCCTTTCAATGCGCTAGCTACAAATTTATTTTATAGCACACATTGTCTTTTTCGGGGTTATGGAGCAATAAAGCAAATTCTAAGAAAGAACAAACTTTGGAATTAATTTTGCTGCATGTTGCTCTTATATCTCTTTGGTCTTGCGTGTTGAGTGAATTCATAACGAAGTTCGTATGTTGGTCATTTGCAGATTAAATATTCATCAGCATCAAAGAGAATGATTCGGGCGCATTAGGCTCGAGGTATACATATTCTGTAATGTGTAAAGCTAACGTACCCTACATTTTACTTATTTTCCTGCTCATGTGATTAAAACCTTTCATATTTATAAGTTAATTTTTTCATGCACAAAGCATGCTTTGCCTTAAACATCAGTAATTAAATAGGTTCATTAGCTTTATATTTACAAAGCAATAATCTCGTTCATATAGCCAGGTTAATAGTGATAAATAGCAATTAATCATATTAACACCTTTATTGCATGTGTAAATATTGACTTTGTCTATACAACACAATTAAAACACATTTAATATTTATAAATATCAATGGAATTGTTATATGTTTTACATTTGGTTAACGTTAATATGAAAAAAATTCATGCCATTATTGTGCTAAAAATTTAACATATTCACTTCAATATAATGACAAACTGTCTATTTAAGACGCAACTAATTGATCACAAATCATAAACAAATAGCTATATTTTCATAGTTTATATTAAATATTCAGAAGATCGAAATACAGTAAATAATGTTAAATAATCAGTCAAGGATTATAAACTTATTTGGTCCATTAAAATGTATACGTTATATAGTATGTGTATATATTAACTAGAGTATATTAAAACCATATACATATTTTGGCATAAAAATCTGTGCAGTTACACAACTCAAACTTTACTTCAAGAGAGTATTGGCAAACATGAGGTAATCAATAATAAAACTATAAATCAAAATTTATATTTGGTGTTTATACATGACCGTTATCCAGTGTTTGGGTTATTAAGCTTTGCATTGTCAAGGTTTTGCCGTGTACAATAATACAGAACTACAAGCAGTTCGTTTTACTTGTTCACATTCATATGAGTACAAATTGAAAAGTCTTTGTTCCTGAGTTTTTGAGATTCAAATATTAGTAACATTGAGAAACTGAGATATACATGTTAACTCTCGGCTATTCCACGGCACCACGCCGCTCACTTGGCAAAAATGGCTGCTGTGCACGTCGTATGAGGAGCGCGAATTATTATTTAGTATGGAGCAAGGGACGAACGCTCATGGAGATCCACTGGGAAATGCAGCCGACGTATGGGGTCAAATGTCTCGCTTTCAAAAGTATACGCTGGTGGTATTGTGAGTTCAGTAATGACCGCGAAGACCTTAATGATAACATAAAGTACTGAGACACAATGCGCAGATAAGGTCTCACTTAGCCTTCAGGCTCAAATAGGTCAGGTGTGGGAGCGATTACTTAAATGTGTGGGAGAGAAGAAAGAGGCGTCTCCCATGGCTCAGATTATGCGCATGGAAAATAAATAAAGTAATTAATATTTCTGGCAAAAGTATTTGCCTGTTGCAGAACAAGCTATAAATCGGGAATATTTCCAGCGAAGATCCAACAAAGAGAATAGAAGGGAATTGGAGAGGGGGTGATTAACAGGAGGGAGGATCTAGTATGATTTTGTATATGTATATATATAGTAAATGAATGATATATATACACACATGATATATATATATATGTGTGTGTGTGTGTGTGTGTGTGTGTGTGTGTGTTTGTATGCATAGATATGGAGGTAATCATAGCAATGTTGCCATTTTTAGGTATAATACCTACCTTTGGTTGTTAAACGAACGGTATCAGCATGTACAGAAATTATAAGTAATTATTTGTGTATCTGTAAACCTACCTACCATCACCACCTTCACCTCCACTACTGCAGGCTCGCTCGTCACGAAGAAAGCCCGCCGAACGCCATCAAACGTGAGCCTGGTGCTTACGGTCTTCTGGGATCACAAAGAACCACTCCTGCCGAATTTCATTCCACGAGGTGGTACCACCAACGCTGACAAACTATTGTGTCACATTCTCGTGTCTTCGAGCTGCCATCAGGAGAACGCGCCAAGGATTATCGTGGACAATGAGGTTCTCCATAATAACGCCAGACTGCAGTCTTTCGAATGGGAGATTATGGAGAGTGCACCGTATAGTCCAGACCCCGACCTCAGCGATTACCACATGTTCGGTCCGCTGAAGATCCTGGCAGAACAGCAAAGCGGAGACCGCTTTTCGGCGGTGTTTTCGCGATCACCCGACCGAATTTTTCAACAATTAATGTTAATAGTGTGATGAGGACTATGAGAAAAAATTATCAAAAGTACTTAGAGCTATTCCTGTATTTCAAGTTCCTTGTATGTATTTATTTTGACTGAATAGGGGCAAAACTTTTCCCTCGTAGTATGTAGTTGAAAGGCGAAAGATAAAGCTTCAAAGACAAATGTTCATAAAAATAAACTTAACACACAAACTTCAAAAACCAACGAATTATTCATTAAAAAACGAAAACTATATACAACGATTCATTTTTATACTTTCTGTCCCTACAAAATATTATATGAAAACTTCTGAAAATAAAATTAAAACATTTCAATGTTCAAAAAACGTCAGTATGAAATCAAATATAAGTACACAACAAAATGTAAATTAGCAGATAATGGAAATTTCTTTTCGAAGTAAAGTTTGTTTGTTTTTTCCCCTAATACTAAAACAGCGGGTAAACATTTAAAGCGCAGCAGAATAAACGGAATCCTAAAGAAGAAAACAATTAAACACCACTGAGGAATGCTATTAAAATTAAAGTATAACTGAGTATTAACTGCCCTCCAATATGGGCTATCTATGGCAATTAATTAGCGCAAATAAAATTCCTACGTTCTGCAAATGAGGTAACTCTGAGCTATTGAATACGTACTCAGAAACGACAAAGGAGCTTCATAACTACCAGTCAAAATAGAGTGAAGGTATTCTGAGAATGCCAGAGAACCACTTACCTTCTAGAGTGCTTAATTGTGAAGGAGGGATTTAGGAAAGCCTTACCGCAGATGGACTAAACAGTCTGTGTAGTCTAGGAGGGTCAGTGGGTACCCAGAACTGTTAAGACAAAGGGACGTTTATGTACCCACAAAGGCAATATAATTACTGGATTGTGCTGGGAACGGAAGATGTCAAGACCAGTATGAATAAGGGCCGAGCATTAATTTTCATTTCATAAGTGGAGTGCGACAAGGTTCTGAAACTGAGATTTTAATTGCAATAAGTATGTTATGTAATAATGATGTGCACCTAAATATTTTGTTGTTATTTTTATATTCCTGCATATAGAGATAGAAACCAACGGATCTAATTGAAAACTTGAATTAAATAAGTTAATTTATAAAAAAATGCGATACTATCATTAGTGTCAGTGACACATAATTATTGCATTCCTTAATGCCCTCGTCTCCAAAGACTAGATACGCATTTCTAAATTACACTGTATAACGAACTTAATTATTGATTAAGAGAGAATTTTATGAATTACAATCAATATGCCTATTTTGTAGTCCTTCCATTACCATAGGATTTTTCAATTAGTTACGATGTTGGCAATACACTCGAAAGAACTGGGTTAACCGCAATAGAGGTGATACATTAGGATAGAGGACATTTTCTCTATTGTATCATGTCACACAATTATTTGATTACCAACACCGCTGCGGGAGATGCATAGGCAGATAATTCATCGCTCAAGGCAAGCTGGGCCACAGGAGTCGGAGCTGATGGATAGAGTTTACCGAACTGCTACGTTGGCCCTATGTCTCTATGTCTTTACTCAGTCAATGTTAAACAGCGAAAAACACACGTGTCTAATCCTAAAAAAAGTCTAACTATAAGAATAATTATATCTAATAATTTTACTGAACAACGAGTGTTTATTTATAATTCGTATGTCGTACCGAGTCCGCTTGTGCTGTTTAAAATTATTTAAAAAGAAATTTCCAAGCAGTACAGATTCAAGCTTAATGTGATTCATAAATCATTAGTATGCACTCTCCTTAGATGAGCCAAGCACATAACATCCGTCGAGAGATCAATTTATTTCTCAAAGAGATTTAAGAAGGGAACGGATAACTCATAAACAGATGCTAGAAATGTGTGGAAAATGAAGGCATTGGCGTGTTACATATCTTTTTATGTGCCTAGAATTTATTACATTAGCACCACAGTGCTTCCTTGCGTTGTCCGTAGTGTATCCCAGCAGGCCATGAGCGATGACTTATCAGTCGATGCAGTTCTCAGTGTTTCGTCAGCCATCAGATA
This sequence comes from Metallyticus violacea, assembly GCA_030762175.1. Classification (NCBI taxonomy): domain Eukaryota; kingdom Metazoa; phylum Arthropoda; class Insecta; order Mantodea; family Metallyticidae; genus Metallyticus; species Metallyticus violacea. The sequence continues at coordinate 53,742,012 of CM060839.1, forward strand.
ATTGGATGACCAGATATTTGGTTTATTTTATTGCACAAAAATATGGCCGTTTTGTACTATTCTCTGTTATATGCCTCTAATAATATTAAGCACACTAACAATATTCTTTCATTGATATACGCATAGCTACCTATGTTATTCCTCAATTTTCTGTATGAGGATTAATATTTAGCATGCTGCTCTCGCTTTCTGTTCTATCCCACTACAAAGTGGACTGAACTCTACCAGCACACTTTCGGAGGTTGTTAAGGAAATCTTTATCTTCGGTATCGTGCTACAGAGTAATTGCATATAATGCGTTAGTAGGCGCAGTAGAAAATGTCCCCTCACTTTTGCTGGAAGAAGTGCCTCAGCTAATTCGGAGGCGCATGTGGTTTCGGCACACTATCCCATCTTAAGGAGTCTGGTCTAAGAGGGATAGCTTGGTCAGCAGGTTTGACTTCTTCTTTTGGGAACCTTTTTGTAACAAGCAAGTACGATTATCGCCATATTGTATCTACTATTGTCCTAGAGATTTTTCATTATTCATTGTAATATTTCGCAATTTGTCATCTAGTACTGTTGTGATTGATTTATTTCTCTTGGTAATACGAGTATAACAGAGGCACTACAGGGACATTATACATTAATACACATTAACATCAAATTACTCTTAAATAAAATACTGAAAACCACGTGTTCCTTATATCAAAACATTCAACTAACATCCCACAGCAGTCTCTGAACATTTGTCGTTAGAATTGTATTCATTCTGCATGTGTCACTAAATATTCCTCTTATGTATTGTTCTTTTTAGTTTTTATATTGTTTACAGTGATATTTATAATTATACTTATTTTTCCATGACAATTTCCTGTTCCTTCGTATTAAGTCATCCTCTTTTAATGTATTTCACTTTGGTCGTTTATCCATTAGACTTCCCTGCTTTTTCCTGTGAAGTAAAATAGTTACTCCTTCCTATTTTTATTAATATGAATTAAATTAGTAAACACTGGCCTTGAGCTTCTCTGTAGATTTCCCCAATAGGTGTATGTTGGGATAGGGTTTATTTGTCCACGAATTTTCTGCTATCCTATTTTCATTTTATTTCATTTAAAAGTTCAAGGCGAGGGGTTTGGTGGTATTTGAGGTGTGTTGGTGGCTTACGCTTTATAAAGGATTCTATCCTGGCATCTGTTAGCATGCAGACTTTCTGAGGGGTTGCAATTCCTTGGAGAACTGCGCCAGCGTCATGGTGCTACACCTGGGAACAGTTTTAGGGATTTCGTCTATGTTCTTGGCCAACAAGTGCTTCCCTTCCCCTCATCTCTTCCCTTAAGAGGCGCATTGTGGACGTATACAAATAGCCAAGCATTGAGTACTAATATGTTGTTCGTCAACATTATCTAATATTTCATCATTAAAATATCACCATGCGAGCACTCAACGGTTTTGTAAGAAATAAAATCTAAAAATGTAATACATCAACTATTCTCATACTTATTTTAGGTCTCTTTTATACATAATTAACACTATAATACTTTAATTTAAAAACTTAATTCGGGATTGATAATTTGTAATGAAAGTATAATAATTTCATAATTATATTTTATACTGAAATATAACAAAACCCACTACTTAATACTTAAAAGGATATAATAAAATGTTAAATAGTTAAATGTTAGCATGTTTGTATGTTTGAGAGAGAAATAGACGGGAGAAGTGGAGAGGAATGGAAGGAACGAGATAGCCATGCTCTTTTTATAAGCTCAAGATAGACGGTATAGAGAATCTGTCGGATTCCATTTTATCTCAAAAGTTGAACTCTTATGCAAAACTTCCATTAACCCCCCTCTTTTTTAGATATGAACTTCATCTCTATCTTAAATTCATGGCTCAGCTTCAGTTAGGACGTCCCGTGCTTCTGGAAACGAAATGTAAATCGATACGCTAAACTTTGGCAGAATACTTTCTAATAGGCTTTAAACTCGTGAAGCCAAATACCCCAATATGTAAGAACATTTTTCAGCCTCTCCCTCTAAGCCTTTTAAAACTTCTCCCTTTTAGTAGTTACCATAATGAGGTGACTCGAAAGGCTGCAGAACCATTCAAACCTTTTCTAAGCGGATTTTCGATTTTAAATTGATTTCCATGTGAAAGGAGCTAGGCGAATGTAGTCATAGATTTGTTTCATAACAGTACGTTGGCAGCATTGTTGTAAAGGTTCGCCTCTTTTATCGCGCGAATTACCTCGGAATGATTATTTCCATAATGAAGGCGATTATGGCAAGGATTAAATTGCTTGAATGGTTTTCTTTCCCTTTTGCCATTCCCTTCTAGTTCCATCCAATTTACTTCTCTGTATTCATGCCAAAATCCTTTTTAAAGTCGATGCTTAAATGTCAGTTCAACCAAGATGCTTTTTTTTTTTTTTTTTTTTTTTTTTTTTTTCAATGGGCTTTCTATTTATGAAGTGAAACGGTTTCATATGTAATGACATCGCACGTAGTTAGAGTTCCGCTCTTAAATTAGCGTTATGTAAGCAAGTGCAATAGGTCCAGAGTATTTCTACACCATTTTCTGCTCATCGTACGCATTTCTGCTAACATTTTCAGATGAGTAATTTAAAAGCTTATATATTTTTATTATAGTGATGTATTTGTGTCTTTTCTTTCTTTCCTCTCCGCTTGTCTGTCTCTGTTTCCCTACAATGCTCTAAAGACTGTGTCTAACTTTATCAATAATATGTGAATAGTATTTTATTTTATTGCAAAATTTAAAATACATAGTAATTACTTTTTATTCCTTTGAATAAAACTCTAAAGCGGTTATGCTTTACATTTTAAACCTCCCATTAACTAAATAATGTTCCCCACTGCAACTTTTAACTTCAATTTTATCCAAAACATTAATAATATATAGCATAATATTCGGAAACTACTTTGAGTGACTATATATCTGTATTTCATTTCATTCTTAGCTTTTTATTTCCCTCCTTTTTGTGTAGCAAAGAAAATAGATATTCATAATAATTTCTAGAAACTTTTGTCAGAAGACAGAATTCGCGGAGAAAGTAGAGGTTATCGATTTCAAAAATATGTGGGTGCATAAAAACCTTAAAAAATGAAAGTTAGGAAAGAAATGTTTTATAAAGTTATGGCTCTCCGTTAATTGCTACAGGGATGTAAAACACGATGAAAACAAAAGGAGAAATATGTAATATATAAATAAAATCGAAACATGTAAAAAAATTGTTAAAGAGATCACAAGAAATGAGTGAATGAAATATATCAGAAACAGTAACGAACATTAAGACATATAAAGAGAATTGGAAATCTCATATTGAAAGAAACCATCCAGAATTTCATATAGAGTAATGAAATATAAACCATTTGGATGTAGTATTTGGAGACCAGGGAAAGATGCATGGACCTGTGATGTATTACAATTTTTTGTCTTATACGCAAAGGATGCTCCTGATGATGTGATGTATGTAAGGGTCGATTGTCGACTTCCATCTCTCTGCTGTGTAGTAAAGAGAGGTTCAAACAGTTACTTAACTGAACTCTTCTACTGTTTAAATAGTGCGCAAACCTTCAACTGTCACTCATCTACGGTCTAAACACCGCTCCCCTGTTAACGCATGCGTAGTAAGATATTCTCTAATTGACTGCATACCAAATTTACGCTGCTGGATTTCGACATATTTATTATCTATTATTTTATTTGCGTGCTATAGTTCTTAGAACATTGAATTATGTTAACTCCCCACAGTTTATTGCATTTCTTAAATTCGTTCTCTCTAAATAGCAAAACTCTATGTCTCTACGTAAAATTTGTTAGATAGTTTATTGTAACTTTGTGAACTTTTGAGTTACAGACCGAGAATAAGAATGGGGAAACGGAATGAGAAACATAGAAAGAGTATTAAATATATTCTAGTGTATTTTGTTATATTATTATCGCATAAGCGTCCTACACCAATAGCGATACCTTCAACACTCCTTATGAATTGTGATTAAGTGCACTTAAAGTCACCTAGTTGTCCATTAGAGTACGAAATTTCTTTAAAAAATGTCAAAATATGAGATACAGAGTCTTCAGCTCTATAAGAAGGAAAAAGTAATAAAATTGAGAACAAATTGAAATACTATTCTGGTATTACATTGCTATTTACACATTTTATTATTTTTTTCGAAATATTTATGTTTCGCAGCCCACACACCATACTCCTTCGGGGCAATAAACACTAATAGTTGTTCAAATGAATTTGGAGTTTGTGGGCAATTAATTCCCTGGTGGTATCATATTTTTGCTATCTCTGGCGACGACACTGCGGTTTCCGTTTTTTATTTTGCGTGCAATAAAACTGAACGCAGCGCGAGATATATTAACTTACAAATAATAGTGGAGATCACAGAGTTAATGACGCATTATGGGGCAATTAGCGCAGACCACAAAATGCATCATCGCGATGTGTCTGGTGGTTGCAGCTGTGACGGCGGTCAGAGCCATTACACCCCAGTAAGCGTGACCTCATCACATCCTGTACCGTTTAGTTTTATTGGTAACAGTCCAAATATGCAATACAATCTCCAGCATTTATACAGCTTGTTGCCTTTTGGGTGCTCGGCTCAACAAGTGTTTTGTTTAGCTAGAAGCCCTGCCCCAGGAACAGAATAACAAAGGAAATTATAGAAAAACTGGGGAGAAGTGATTATTACTTCCACGGCTAATGAATCGCTACTTGGGTCAGAGAATATAGTGAATAATAATTATGAAAATTCTTTCATCCAACAGAAGTAGCGCATTTTTCCTCAGAGATGCTCCAGAGCTTGCATCCTGTCTAGGACGGTAATCTAGTCGAGAGGATACTATTAAGAGTGGCAAAACGTTTAATTTATTCATCATCTTGTTTGTTAATTGAAGAGCTATCCAAAAAACTTTGCAAGATCCATTTTTAACGATGAGTGAAAAAACGTTGCTTATCCAAAGTGGATTGTCGATGTAGTTTTAGTAGATACCTCTGTTTAATTTACAAAATATACATGTATATAAGTACATTAACATTTACATTATATCCATCGCATGGTTCCATACACCCTATTTAATACCGGCGGACTATACGCCAATATTATTTATATTAAACTAACTTAATTATGGTTATTTCATGTAATATAATTATAATTATAATTATATTACCCAAAGACCAACACACACACTTTCTCTTTCATACGTTTGTGTATCATAAACACATACCGCTTTTTTACATAAAAACTCACCCACCCAGATTTGGCCAATTTTCTTCCTGCTCAAACAAGTCCCAGCATGCTATCCTACCCCTATTCGAATACGTAACCTTGGCTCCAAGATTCACCCGCTAATGTGAATGTGTTTGGACAATGTTTCAGTATGCGTTACCAATCTTCCAGGTTTCTATAAAGAGGGTAAGTTCCATCGCCTATTTCTTGGCACTTTTTTGTACTTTCCAAGCCCCCAGTCTAAACCAAACTATACCATCTAAGTTATTATGTAAAATTCCTTCCCTACTTTATTTTTAGCTTAATAATAAGTTCCAATGATGTTTTTTCTCTGCATGCTGCTTCTATATCCTGTCTGTTGATGTCCATTAGCTTTCTTCTAACTTTCCTCGAAACATTATTGTTGTCCCTTAACCCTCCTCTTCCAATAATTAGTGATTTCCTCTTTAACCTTTCTACCCAGTTATAATGACCATTTTTTACTTAATGGTAAAGGGTTGTAATGGTAATGGAAGTGGTAAATTGCTCTTAGTACAAATTGTTCTCCCTTTAATATTCGTAACCAGTATTTTACAACAAGAATTTTACAACGAGTATTATCTACAAGGCGCTCACACTCCCTTAAAACGCTCAAAATTTGCTGTACCCCTCCCCAAACCGAGGAACCACTTTAAGAAATCATTCTAAAGTTTACCGAACTGATCCATTTTATTCCAAAGCCATATCTCACATCCGTAATACATCGCCGATCATTTCATGACCTCGTACAGTCGGTTATGGTGGTGGAGTGGTAACCATACTTGCCTCCTAAACCCAAGATCGCGGGTTCAAATCCGGTCAGGATCGACGGATTTTTCAGGCGTAAAAATCCTAAATATGGCTTCCTTCGGAAGGGAAGTAAAGTCGTGGGTCCCATTCGTACATTTACGGCACGATATAGAACCTCAAGTCTGAAAGAAGAGGCCTCTGAGCAAAATTTGTCGGCCGTTTCACCGCTGAATTGAATGGGACGCTACTGACCTGAGATATTAAAGAGCGTCCGTAAATGAACAAAGGAAAAAAAAAAAATAGGCCTCGCAAGTTTTTTTCATAATGCTCACTAAAGTTGCGGTGTCCGCGCCAGTGTACGTAGAACTTCCGGGCTTTATTGTACAATACAATGGCTATTTACCATTTATAAAAATATTTGAAAGTAATGTTCCGTCCATAGACCTTATTGCTATTAGGAAGATGAACAGATGTGTTATGAATTCTAAGTTAAAACAGCTTAATAAGAGCAGGAAACGATTAATTAATATTGAAGATTGGAACAATAATGTTTGAACATTGGCCTTCTCATGTCAGTATGTTTGTGCCTGGAAGTAAGGGATGAAGTGAGGAGGGCACCGAGCGGCCAGAACCCACATTTCCAGATACAGTACCCCTCTATGTCGCCTGCGCACCCTCACCCCTTCCCAGAAGGTCCGCTTCGATACCAGACGCCGGGGTAGAAACATTTCCAAAGCGCCAGCCACCACCAGCGGAATAAAATGAGAGAGCATTCATCCCAGCACTTGCCTAAGCTTCCAGAAAAACCATGAAAAAAACGCAGGATGGCGGATCGAACGGTAGCTGAACCCGGAACATCCCGAGTGTCAAACGTTATTGCCCAAGTCACCCCACTCGGTAGATTAACTCAAGAAAGAGACAAAAATAGTTATTTATTACACACTACAAAGAAAAGTGTGGTAAAAGCTGGAAAACCAGCTTAGATTGAGGTGTGTATAAAAACATTACATATTCAAGAGTCGTTATTTTGTTTTTAGTTTCGGGTGCTATTTTATTGGTGGATTATATTTCAATGTAATTGAAACATTTGTATGTATTATATTCATTAACACATTCACAGACAGATATAGTAGGCTAAATGATATTGCTTTACTTCTTTGCAGGAAAGTGCAAAAACAATGAAAAGTACATAGCAATTCATTTTCAAGTTCACTTCTGAGAACCATTTCCAATAAAAAAAGGAGATAAACGAGTCTTGGAAATATTATTTCCTTTAATATTAAGCGTGGTTACAGCAATGTTTGATGCTACAACAGAAAAACCAACTTTTGTTATTTGTCTTTATCATTAAGTCTTTAAAATATACAAAATATATAAATTCTGAATTTATAAATATTTTGAGTTTTCATGAAATTTGATTGTGATTAATATTTTTCAGTTATAAGGGTTGTCACAGTTATATTCATTCATATATGTAGCATGTGTTTTTGTTATCACAAGAGTTTTATAAGCTACAATATTGAGATGTAAACAAACTTTCCTCGGTTGTGCTTACAAATAAAATTCAATATGTGCCAGCGTTTTGTTTTATACTCAATATATATTGCTTTTAATTTTTTAACAAAAATTCACTTTAATGAAATAGTTTTCAATAGTGTGCGTAACGCTTCAAGTTATACAACGATTTTGCTTCTTTCACTATAAACTGTGTTCTATCACACATACTTAAAAACTAAAATTATATCCACTCTTATATTTTTTATTCCTCAAGCACACCAATTCCCTAAAGTTAAAAAAATAGCAATATAGTAGCCCCTCATAAAATTAGCGCATTAGATTATGTAATGTATTTGTGGTGAGTCTTTAAATTAAGATTAGAGAGCATTTATGACAAAGTGCTTATTAGACGTGAAAATCTGATGATAAGAGACCAACGGTATCGTATTCCTGAATTAATATAATTAAGGTTTTCTGTTCTTGTTTTCAGAAGCAAAGGATAACAAAATGGAATTAGGAAGTAGATACGAAATACAATAAGAAGAAACAGGCTTATTAATTTTTTCTGCAAAGTCAAAATAGACTACCTTAATAAAATAATAAAGAGATAGCATTAGGATAGACAGAGAATATTAAGATATAAATAATATCACAATAAAAGAGAAAATATTGCAAAGATAATAACAACTCAACATGGAGTTTGCAGAAAAAATCAAAATATAGATGTGTTACATTAGATAAATCGGCCAACATTAAAAACAAAATGTTTGTGGGCAAGGATAATATAAGTTTATATATACTGAGTCTTCCGGGCTGCAAGACCATGATGTACTCGACGCATCTTCCTAGAGACAAGGCAATGACTGACCCGTTGATTTTTCAAGATTCAATGGAATTAGTACCGGCATATATAGTGCGAGTGTCTGTGGAACTGAACTCTGATTGGTTCGCTTGGTTATAGGGGTTGAGCCTAAGCTGAAGCTCCTGGTCGTTGTCAGCTGGATTTTGGTTATGATTGCATCGCGGATTTTCTATGTCTTAATATTTTGTAAGGCCGGATACCTTGCAACAATCTCACATCATGCAACGGGAACTAAATCCGAATACTTACAGGCTGCACAAATATATATATATATATATATATATATATATAAATTCGCTGTTAATGTGGACAAACTGATAACCAAATATGGCTATCAACATAAACACATTACAGAAATCCAAAGATGCTAGGTCCACTCATCACATCTCAGAGAAGCTTTTTCTTCCTCAATTCTACACCCTCTAAATACAATAAAACTTCCTAATACCCCCTTTCTGCTCTTAGGTAAAACCCTAAGCTAACCCTAGTTCGGAAAGGTACACAGGCTGGGTACTAATCCAGTCTGCTGAGGCAGTATTTATGAGCTGCTACCTTCAAATTTAATTAGAATAAATGCAGCAAATAGTTTTATGTAACTTCGTTATAGCCATATGTAATGTCATTTTTTGTACAAGTGTTGAACTATTGAGTCTAAAATGTTATTTTCTCGCAAGGGCGCAGAAAGCTACCCCTAGCCATAAAATCTGACCTGGGAATTTTTATAGCCTGTTGTAGCAATATCTGTAAAGAATCCTTGAGCAAAATGTTTATGACTATTCAGTTAGAGAATTTATTAAGCAGGAGGCACCATAAAACATTTAACAACTATAGGGATGAAAAGACAGGCCGATAATCTCTTGAAGGGATAAAGCCAACAGTTACATGGAAAACGTCACGTAGACCATGTTTATTTAGTTTGCAATTTTGTGGCCTACAGTCAGTTTGGCAAGAGTATTCAAGGGGGCAATATCAGTGGAAGGGCTTTCTCAGTTCCGTTCAATAGTGGAAAGCGGCAGTTAGTAATGGGAGAATTAAGTGGACGATCTTTATTATTTAAGTACAATGGTGCAATAGTTTATATATAATGGTGTTGAACAATAAATTGTGTTCCATATTCCATAAAAATATTATTAATCTCCAACACTCCTTCCCCTATGGTCACAGGACCATAAAAAAATCCCGCAGCAGAGTTTCAACAGCCGTGGCAAAACTGTAAGACAACGGTAACCATCGTCGGAGAGGAAGAAAGAATTATCATTATCCCTGAGAGTCCACAATCAAATAAAATCCTTTCAAATCCTTCCCTCCACTCTACACATACATATTTAATTAATACCTCTTATTCTTTATTTAAAACCACTGCACTCCTACAACTTGCTTGCTTGCCCAGTGCAGTTTCAGCTTCTTCTCTCTTCTTAAAGTTGTTTTTGTAACACGGATACCTATGCTGAGTGCAATTTCAGCATCTTTCTTGTTAAAGTTTTTTAACTCCACTTCTTCCATCAACGAATCAGTCATTGCCTCGTTTCCAAGAAGATCACGTCGAGCACACCATTGATGATGTCCGCCACAGTTTTGGACGAAGCGTCTGGGAAGACGAAGGAGAAGAAACCCATAGGAGTACGGCCTTATAGCCCGAAAGACTTATTTTACATAATTGGCACCGAAAGTGAAAGCATACATTCTGCAACATAAATTTAGTTTTATTGGAATATGCACCAGATTTGATTGTGTTCCCCCATCCACAAACTGTGACATGATTGAATTAATGCAAAGAAAGAACATGCTGCTGGGTTTTTGGAAACGGGCTCTAATGGGCTCAGGTGTTGACCACGACACATTATGATTTGTGGATCTGTATATACTATTTAGATTGTTCACATGGATCAAGTTTATGTTTCCCTTGTAAAAGTATCGTGGCCTTTTCTTATGGTAAACCAGCGATGAATATTATCAACAAATGTACATTATCCAGTATAATTAGTTGAAAACAGTCAAATAGAAGCAATGCAATGTATTCCAGTTATAGAGTAGGGCAATTTTTAAAACTCAGCATTCTTCTTTACGCTACCTATACAGCACGCTTAACTTCCAACACTAAAGCGGGTCAAATACGAGAAGCTTTTAGTCTCGCTCGTATCTCGACGACCTACTTGTCCTCGCTGCCATAAGGAAGTAGCGTGGAGGGAGGGTTATCCAGTGGTAACTTGCGAGAGCTCGTTTGACTCGACACTCATTCTCTTATGCAATGAAGGTGACAACGAATAAGAGGGAGTGCTTAAGTTGATCGAGAAGCGATGTTTTTGTATTCGTCTCTGCTTATGCACTTAAGCTTTGGTCGCTCGTGTACTGACTGCGTGAATTCTGGAGTTACCCTGTTATCAAGAAGCCACTCTCGAGACATAAATTTCTCATAGCAGCACTCCCGCACATGCGATCTCACTTATGCGAACAAGGAAAAAAGGTCACAGTGTTTGACCGTTTTTATCCAACCCATCCTAACATTTAAATATTAGTTATTTAGTTATTCGAAATATCGCGTCATGTGTATGCCATCTTTGTCCAAATGCATTTATATTGTTTTGCATGACTGTTTTTAATTGTTAATATTTGTGGCAAGTAATGTTCTAATAATAATACCAGAAGATATTCGAAAGTAATGATAAGGTGCGACACAAATTCCGCGATAGTCTGATCTTCACAGAGAAATTGAGCAATAGATCTATCTCAATAATATTTTAGGATTACGTCTTTTCATTTTTTTGGATTATATTTTCATTCATTTATTTTATGCACTACAGACTTAGATATTGATTATACTTTTCTTTTTAACTTTTGTTTTTCTTGAAATATTGTAAATATTAAACTTAATCTTAGCTTTTTTGCTAGTAAATATAAATTTTTAATTTAATCAAAAATACATTAGTTAAAACATTGAGGGAGGAAGCTTAATAAACATTGGTTTTAAACTCCTCAATGTCAATGTCTGAATTTACGAATTTATGTTTAAGTTAAATTGCTTTCAAAGATATAATTTCAAAGGTAGTTTTTTTTTTGATAGTGTTTAACGTCCGTTTTTACTATTGAAGCACTACAGGCGGTGGACACTGATGATACATGAAATGAAATGACATATTGGGAAATGATATTCTTTTAAGGAAGGAAGCTTTTCAGGCCTAAGTTTAGGGTACCTCCCCGGCATTTGGCCATTATGAGGACTGAGGAAAATCTGGAAAAAAAAAACTCCAGTCAGGGAGGCGGTCCTGGCGGGATTCGAACCCCAGACTTCCCGCTCACGAGCCCGCGACTTAACGATCTCGGCCACCCCTGGGGGTACGAAGGTCGTCTGATAAGTAATTTGGTTCACATACTAATGGAGGGCAACAGAAATATATACGTGGTCATAAAGTTTGCTTTCTATGTATCAATATTCTATAGTCACAAGTCCTTGTGATGTTAATTCCATGTTAAAACACAAGCGTTTTGAATAATAGTGAAAATGGATAAGGTTAGAATTCTTGGTGCGATTGAAAAGTAGAGTATGTTCAACTAATCCTCACACACTAGAGGAACTTCAAACATTCGAAACGAAGTTAGGTTCCTTAGTGAAGGGGAACTGATGCTTATCACAATATTAGTGATAATTTCTAAAAAGAAAATGTGAATTGTATATCAGGTAAAATGGAAATTCCCGCACTTCTATATGAAGGGTTGACATAAAATTATTTAATACGTTGTACTTAAGTTTTAAAATGGGAAGAGCTTGAACGCCGCGAGTGCAAGAGCAACAAAATACCGGCGGCAAAACGAGGCATACGCGTGACCGGCTATACCATGTATCGGAAAGTAGCAGTTCATAGAAAATGGGAAAAAAAGATAATTTTGTACTTTTTATCCTTTTTTCACTATATGAAAAATAAATTAATAGATTAGGCCATTGTCTGTAATCTAAACATCCTCACGAAGAATAATCTGTAGCTTTCAGAATAATATTTTTATGAAAATTAATGTTTACTCAGTTGTGATCTTCAAAGTAAGATAATTAGGTACAAAAGAAGCCACCGAGTGGAGTAGGAATTCCAAAATAAATCATAAGGATTAAAATAAATTCCAATGTTTCGTAAAACAATAATTTAGTTCGTAATTAACGCAATATTGAAGAAACACGGAGCAAAAACAGACATTAGTTGCTCAGAGGAATTTGCCGGGAATAGATCGCAAAAATATTCGGATGAGGAAACAGAAATGTCGCAGATGTCCAGCTCGGCTGCCGGGATGAAACAGTTGAACTAATTAAAGCGGGATTTCTTTTCCTTCCCTCTGATCGATCTGGGAGACGAATAGGTGGAAACTGAGGTTGGAGGCAGCAGAAGCAGAGAGGAGTATTTTCTGCTTCGTGGCATGAAATTAACTTACGTGCACGGTTGAATTGGTTTTCATTTCTTGTTTTCGAGGTTTGCCAATACCAGATCTGCTTCGGAATCTCCTGCTGGTTAATGAGCATAGGCATTAGAGAACGCGCAATGTAAAGATTCTCTAAGCTCTGCCTTCAAGTTCAAATGCTGAAATCAATGATCCAGGCGCCCTCATTATGGGAAAGAATGATACTAATTTTTTTTTATAAATCTAAAATAATAATAGCAGCAGTATACATAAAGCTTAAAGAAAGCAATAATCCTAATACACTTGCAGGAAAGCAAGCTAATGATACCGCATTGCACTGATAAGCAAGTTTTGTGGTAGAAAATGAAATTAAATCATCCGGAGACATGCAACTATTATCCTTAAGAGTTAAAAGTACTAAAAACATACTAAAATATAAATAAACATAAGCCTCTTACTGCGAAAGTTCAAGTAATATGATCTTTTTTAATGATTTATTTATGGACGCTCATTAACAGCTCAGGTCGTCAGCGTCCCTATCAACTCAGGGCGTGAAACGGCCGACAAATTTTGCTCAGAGCCCTCTCTTTCAGGCTTGAGGTTCTTTTTCGTGCCGTAAATGTATATGTGTGTGTGTGTTGTGTGTGTTTGTGTGTGTAATGAAATAAGTAAATAAAAACATAGGCAAAATACCTTTTTGAATACCTATATAAAATAAACAAAAAGAAAACAAAAGTACATAACTTACGCTCCCTCACATATAGGTATCAAAAAAAAAAAAATTATGATTCGTGTTCGTCTAGCCCCCTTTCCGGTTGCCTGTCTCTTCCGATCTGAGCTCTCACTTTACTTAAAAACTTACCCACTCCCTCCTCCTTCGTCCTATCTGCCAGCAAAGTTCAACACTGTCACTGTCCTCTCCCCCCATTAATAAACGGGCCCGTAGATATAAAAATAACCAATTTATATTACTGTAATATGAGAATATTTGTGCTTAAGTTATCGTGAAACAATACTAGATCTGAATATGCGAAACATAGTGTCCTCTAACCAAATAGGGGAATTAAATCGCATTTATCCTATCAGTCTCGAGAAAAAATTAGCTTTAAAATAATTAATCTACTTTTACTTATATAAAATGTTTATTTACATATAATATTTCTTGTATAATGATTGTTTAAAAAGTGTATATGAAATTAATTTTTACAACGAATGTACTAATGAAAAGAAGGAAGGAAAACTTTCATCATTAAAAGTATGAACCATAAAACTACTTTCTGAATAGTTAGTAAATCAAGACACACTTTATTTGAAATATTTGAAATTATCAGCATTTGAATCGAAATCAAGCAGGAAACATATTCCAGGCTTGCTCGAATTATTACAGGAAATAGATTTTTAATGCTCCACGTTAGTAATTTATAAAAAAATATTTAATATATTAAATAAATACTCATTAACCGTAAAATTAAATATAAAACGCATTTAAAATGAATCGTGTAGTGAAATAGGTAATTTCATAATAATACTACCTGCAAAAACAATGTAATATAAATATATCTAAAACAGGATTCAAAGAGTCAACTTTTTAACTAAATTTGCGCTAACAATGATTGACTTACAATCTGTATAAATGAAACGAAATGCACCTGAGCATAGAACTTGTATTTCTTCTACATAGAAGGTTGCAGATCATTTAATTGTATTTTAGTATTTTATTTATTTTAATTTCAACTCAATTATCGTTGCTTTTAATTTTTGATGTCATAATAAACTAAATACCAAAGGGTTACTGTTTTGTGTTAACCTTTCACTTGCTGTAGTTTAGCCACAAACTTCAAAATGTTAAAGCTGCTTCTATTAAACCAAAGGTTACTTCTATTAGTACTTAGCACGCCAGAAATAATCCAGATTTCTCTTAAGCAGGATGTTACAATAGGATATTTGTATACTTTGGTTTTAAGAAGAGGCATAACTACTACAGTATTAAATATTAAATCTTGTATCACTTTTTTGGACATTTTTGTGATTATGGTACTTATTTGATGACCTTTTATTTGTTATATATATATTTGTTCTCAGTTTATTGATATTGTATCAAATAAAAATCCGAAAATTTGTTCATTATCAGTCCTTTAAGTTTAGCTTTTAACCATTGTTTTATCTTTAAACCTTATTAATTCTCTTGGATAATCATTTTTACACCGACTCGTTATGTAATGATCAATATTTAAGCTGGGAAATTTGTGAATTTCTCA
Source organism: Metallyticus violacea (assembly GCA_030762175.1). NCBI lineage: Eukaryota > Metazoa > Arthropoda > Insecta > Mantodea > Metallyticidae > Metallyticus > Metallyticus violacea. The sequence goes on from CM060839.1 coordinate 53,757,020, forward strand.
ACCAAAATGTGTGAAGAGTTTGTGTAAAAACAATGAAACAGTTTGCTGAAATAATATAAAAGTTTATTGCAATTTATTAATAGCTTTAACATTGCTTTTGTTATTGAAATATATTTTCCAAGAAAAACATAAATGTGAGTTGATAAGGAAGTAAGTTCTTAGGCATCATCACCATCATTACTCCGTTGCACATCTAACTATAAGCAGATAAATCTTTTCTAATTACTTGTTTCTTTATGTAGAGCCTGGTGCAATAGCGCTGCTCATATAGAAAATTTATAAACTAACAATTGTGACGGTACATTCCCGCTTTCACCAAAGGTAATTGTTAATAATACCTCAAAAAGTAGTAAATTAAAAAAAAATCCAATATTTACTTGTCTTCTTGGAAATGTTCATATTTACTAGCAATTGTTCACAATCGCCCGTTTTCTATTTTTATCGTAACATATACACCAACACGGGTGGCCGAGGTCGTTAAGACGTGAACTCGTGAGCGGGAGGTGTGGGGTTCGATTCCCATCAGGACCGTCCTTCCTGACTGAGGTCTTTTCCAGGTTTTCCTCAGTCGTAATAAATGGCAAATGCCGGCGAGGTACACTAAAAACTTAAGCCTGGAACGTTTCCTTCCTTAAAATATCCTTTCCCAATATGCCATTTCATTTCATGTATCATCAGTGTACACCGCCTGTGATGCCCTCAGTAATAAAAACGGCGTTAAATACCATTAAAAATCATAACATGTACATGATACTTTTAAATATTTAAACTTGAAATTATGTACTAAATTGAATTCCATATTTTATTTCATCTTTCAACATAACAATTGTTTGTGATGTATATTTCTACATACACCTCAAAATCAGACTATCTACAAATCGTATTACTTTACTAATAGTTTTTCTTTTCTTTCTTGGATCACAAAGCCTAATTTGACATCTTCTACATAGTAAATTAAAAGCAAAATTCTCACATCCATAGCTCTTTCCTATCTCGCACGCTTCTGAAGGCAAATGAAAGCCCAGATTCCATGATGTTACAATAAGCTGATTTTCATTCACAGCAGCATTAGTGCCTTGGCTTCGTTCGCTATTTCCTTCCTCTCCGCTCTCCTCCATCATCCATTTTGCTTAACCATTCACCCTCTCCTTGCGTATGCTTCCTTACATATGCGCCCACATTATGTACATTATACAAAAATAAATATAGGAAATCAATTACGAAGAGATGCTATCGTAGTGGATTTCAAGCCTCTCGAAGGAAAGAATAAAAAAACGGCTGCCAGAAAATGTTGGAAATTCGGTAAAAGAGCTAAAGCCATTGCAAGCAAACATGGTAGGGAAATTTTCTCTAGAGTTTTTCAGAGATATTAAACGATTCTGAGAAGCGGGGAATTTTTTATATCCTTTCGCAAACAAAGCCGGAACATTTGGCATTTCCTCTACTAGATGCACATCAGTAATCCATTCCCTACCACCTCTTTCAAAAAATCCTATAGCCATTATTTAAAACTCCGTCGATGTCAGCTATTTGCATATCAGTTCCCTTGCAATTTGAACGAATGTATGTGAGATTTAAATATGTTGAGAAGAAGCGGACGTTGTAATTCACAGTATTAACATTTCTTGATGTTCTGGATAAATTCTAACGACATACATTAACTACTGATTTCTATTTTCAACGTTTACAACTATCTATAGCATAAACAAAAATGGCCTTCAACAAAAATACCCAGTATTTAATTTTTTATTACTTTGCAAAGCAATGTCACCTCAATATTACATCGTCACTGCAGAAATTTTGTCAACAAAAGAATGCTTTTATCTTACTTGTATTTGGTAGTAAGCATAGGTAACGCCGTAAAGGTATACACTGTTTATCAACAGGACTGTTCATATGAAAAGGCGCATATGTGACTTTCTTTAGAAAACAACTACTGTATGGTTTTGTGATGTACAAGGGAAACTGTAACAATCAGTATAGGAATCTGACGTTGTGCAGCTGACGGCCCTACCGTTGTGAGCATCGTCTTCAAATGCTGTACGGCCGGCCCTGAACCGAACATGCCACTCAAACACACGTGTACGGCTCATGCTTTATCCCCCCAAAAATTGTTGAATCATTGCGAGGGTCTCCGTAGTATTTTTCCCGAGATTTGAACAGAATTTGATAGACGCTCTCTGTTCTTATCTTGGATCCATCGTAAAATCGCCACGCACTACACAGAGAATATCATGAAAACTACTATATAATCTCAATACATCTACCCAGCTGCATGAAACTTTAAACACTCACTCATCAGATGTGCTGGTGTTGCCACCTAGCGGTACAAAACTGTACTGCAACTACTGTCGAGATGCCAGCACAGTCCCGAATATTGTGGATACCACCTCGTATTGCCAAAACTGTAATATAAACCGTGAAACGCATGATTCTTTACAAAAAGAACATAGACACTGTCTTTGCGTTGCATTATATTCTGGAATAGGATTGTTGGATAGGGGGGTGGGAATTGGGCTGTATAGTTGCTGCGATAAACAGTTTATACCCGCTGGTTGCAGGTTTCGCCAGAGCTGCTGCAGACCACTCCTCACTCTTCTTCGATGTGACTCTCTGGAAGGTCGCTGGATTTTGGCGGTTGTAAGCTAGCCGCCGAGCCTGAGTGAACGGGCCTCAGAGGATGACGACAAATGGCGCTTTTTTATTTACTTGTTGATATCATTTATTTTCATAACATGTATATTCGGGCAAACTCACGTCTCACATCGAATCACGGGCAAGGTAATCTTGGCAAACGCGTTCTTTATTGCGCTGATCAAAAGGTGCCGAGGGCAAAGAAATTGTTAATTTAACTGAATTCTTAACGCAGCTCAATGTTATATCGACAGTGAACGTGATGACTGGCACCCAAGCTTCAACGCCGGAGCTGGTACTTGGTACTTAGGCCGCTCTTCCGCTGATCTCCTGGCGATGGCAGCCACACGTATCTGGGGCTGGGAAATTCTGAGACTGCCCCGTTTTTGGAAAAATATAGCCCTTTTATACATAACACAAAATGACGCTATCCATGGGCAACGGCGCGAAATACTCCCGTCAATTTTGTGTTCGCGTGTTTCGTAGGTGAGTGCTTACCTCACTGAATTTCGTTTCTATTCGCTGGAAAATTTTGGTCCAGTCAAATGCTTCGCTTTTCGTCAGTAAGATGAATTTAAACAGATTTCATACGTTACTGTCAACGAATCATTTTTCTCGGATACCTACAACTATGCCGCGCGTTTGCCCGAGGCAAGGGCATTTTAACCCTGGAAGGGGTTAACTTGCATTATCTGTCTTTTGCCGAGTCTTTCTGCTTTCGGAGAAAGACGAGAGTTTCCCCTTACCTTGTTACATTTCTACACGTTATTTCTTAAATATGGCAAAAATTATACTTTATGAATGCATTTAAACACTATAGAATATTACTTCATCATATACGAGTTATGTCATTAAAGTTCCTCCACAGAAAGAAAATTCATAACATACTTGCACATAATTACAGAGTTGCTGATTCTAAAATTAGAAATATTAACTATTTCAATTACTCTGTAATTGACAGGGAACCGGAGACAGCTTCAACTCTTGTGCAGAACCTGTCTCTTCCTTTGTTCCTGTACAATTTGAAGCAGTTTTAAGAAGATGTATATTAGGAATATTTATGACTGGAGATGAATTGTTGATTTGCTTGCTTCGCTGTCTCGATGCGTCAATATTGCCTCGGCTAGCTTCTTGTATTTGTATATAACTGGATATTTGTTATCTTTTCAGGTTAACGGGTGGAAATTGTTGGGAACTAGGGAATATATAAACAAAGTTCAAGACTAAAGATGACGCTATTTATTTCTTCTGGTCACTAGTTCAATGTAAAGGATCGCCTTTCTAAGTTCTGTTGGACGATATTTATTATTGCTTCCCCCTAATCGAACTAATTGTCTATCGCAACATTTTCCTTCTCTTAATTTTGGTTAGTTCAAAAGGTCTTTATTCTTTATATTAAAATTCACTCTCCCGGATCACAATCACCTACGCTTCAATATCACTCGACTGACCATTACTGCCCGATTCCTTCTTTCCTCCTTGACGGCTCTACACTTACTGACTGTAGCTTCGGACCTGCCCTTGGCCTTCCTATTCACCTGATTTCCTTTTCTCCCTTATGGTTCACACAAGTGTAGAAATTTGCCTTTTTTCACTTTCTATTCTGCAAAGGTCTCTTGCTGTTCCCTTCTTTAGGCTAACTAAAAAATGAAAGTTAACAGAAACTCTAGAGAGGCGACCCTTTCTTATACAAAAGAAGTCTTATAACAAAACACACCAAATACAAAGACGACTCCTGGTCATCTGTTCTTTGTCTATTATACAAAACTTATTCACCTTCTCTATATTGTCTGGCATCTATTCTAAAAGGTCTGTCGCCAGACTTTTTCTTCTGTTACCCAAAAAACACACAAAAATATACAATGCATACATAACTTAACAACTAGCATGAATATGCATAAATTGTACACACTAACCGCAATACTAATTATCATATTTGGAATTGATCATGTTAACATTTTATATTATTTTAATTAGGGACGGCGTCTCATTAATACTGTTTCAAAGTGTTTATCTTCGGCAGCTATGGACTTTCGTCTTATCTATTCATATTTGAAAATATATTGAAGGTCAGCGAAACAAAATATCTCTATTTATTTTGTTGCACTATTTTTAGAATGAGCAACCAAACAACGTTAAAAACCTTATTCTGGGCAAAATAAACACAGCAATGTCGTTTGCTTTCATGTGTATCTTGCTGACAGAGGTAATTCTTTCACCATTCATGGCCATTGGTTTAGGCCGTGCAACCGAAAGTTTGAATGTTGATTCGCCGGAGTTATCTACAGAAGGTTGTTCAAGATTGATCATACTTTTTTTTAAAAACATGCCTTTACTCATCTCATAATTTTGATGGTATTTTTTAAAGCAACCCCCGCTGTATTCAATGTTCTAGTCCCAGGTTTCTGCAAGTCTTTAAAGACATGTTGCAACCAATTTTGGACAGATTCTTCAGAATCGCCTCCGCAGTTTTTATTACTGTTTCTGATGACGAAGAATGCCTCTCACGAAGGTGTTTCTTCAATATGGGGAGAAGGAAATGTCACATGGCGCTAAATATGACGATAGATAGATTGAGGGTCACACCTCGCATTGATTTTTATGAGATATTCAGGAGCAGCATTTGCGATGTGCGGCCGTGCATTATCGTGGTGTAGCATGCAGTTTGTTGCACGTAAATGCGGGAGCTTTTGCATGTGACTTTTTAGAACATCTCTATAATATTGTTCAGTTATGGTTGTGTGTACAGTTGCGACAATCTGGTAAACACTTCCTTGTATATTGAAAAATAAGATTACTATAACTTTCCTAGCAGAAACTATTATTTTTATATTTCTTTTGGTGTTGGTGATGATGGAGATTTCCTACAGAGCTTTGCTGGTTGCTCTCAGAATCGAAATTATGTAATCAGGTTTAATCACCTCTGAATGAACCTTCGCATTCTCTTGTAATATAATTTTCAATTGCATGCAAACCTGTACGCTCGCTTCCTTTCGTTAGGTTGGAACCTCCGTGGAACAAACACTTCTCAAGTGCAACTTTTCGTTACCAACGTGTGGGTGAACCTAGTGAAATGTTCAGAATTGCTGAAACTGTTCTTAATGATATTGGACTATTCTATCACCCAATGACAGCTACGGTGTGAAACGTTAGAGAATAAACTTTAGGGCTGAGTCCACCAGCCTTTGTAATTGATCTACTCCACTCTTTAAACATCTTAAACATCTTCGAACTGAGCTAAATGCAAGAAGAAACCCTCGGTAGACCTTTTTTTTTATATTTCTAAGGTTTCAGCTGAAGATTTATAGAGACGAAAGCTGAATTTCAGAACAACTTATTGTTGGTGGACATTTTTGGGAGGAACTGAACATATCTCAACTTGCACACCATTCGCATTAAGATAACAAAATACTGTAAAGTTACATTTTTGTGCTATAAATTATACCTATAAATTTATAATAATTTAGTCCTTACACACTACAGACACAACAAACTTATTATTACTGCAAATATAGCGAGGTGGTTTAGTATATAAATAGCAGCCATGTAGCCATCAAGTCATTCAAGGCAGGGTGGCTGCAAGAATTAAAACAAATTCTTAAAAGATGTGTCTCTTCTATCAAAAGGAAAAATAACTATAACTAGTCACTCCGGTTTCTTAATGGGCAAGGTTATGAGATATTCCATATATGAACTTATTGCACACACCTTTACTCTTGATGTTATTTCACCTTTGTCTTAGACAAAAGCATATATTTTCATAAAAGTTCTCTGCCTGACCAAGAAAACACAAGAGTTAAGGGAATGCTTTATATAAACATAGTTGCCTTGTAAATCAATACGTTTAGTACAACGACTTTCCAGCATTTGTATATAGTTGTAATATAATATTGTAATATAATGTAACAGAGACGATAAGTATTACTTCCCAAGTTAGGACAATCACCATCGATGGCCGAGGTCCTTAAGGCGCGGACTGGTGAGAGTCTTGGGTTTGATTTTCGTCAGGACCTTCCTCCCACACTGAAGGGTTGTTAAGCTTTTCTTCAGTCCTCATAATAACAAATGCCAGTGCACTAAGTTTAGGCCTGAAACGCTTCCTTCCTTATAAAAGTCCTTTTCCAATTTATCAACTCATTTCATGCCACTTGTGTTAACCATCTGTGATGCCTTAGCAGTAAAAACTGGCGTTAAACACTTAGAAGACCTTTTATCTAATGCACACATATCACTCATTTAAATTCGAAAGTCAGTTCACTGTCTGTGCAATGATAATCACTTATTCAGATTACAAACTAACGTGATCCATGCTTTGCAACTAACTGTGTTGAGCACTGAGGAAATCTGTTTGAAGGACTTGACGAAGGGCACTCACTTTAATGGGCTCACTGGCAGTCCCAAGGGTTTATTATCTACATTTTCCCATTTAAAGGCATCCTCTCTAGTAAGAGAGTACAAAACGAAAAGGATTAGTTAATATGAATTATTTTTACATCTGTGTTTGTGTCTTTATGGAAAATGGACCATCGGAGAGTCTTATTTTTAGGTGTAGTATTATGATAAATGAAGAACCTATTGGTTTCTTCCCCTATTGCATTGCAGGTTAAAATCGATGTGCGTGTGTTTCAGTTGAAAGTTAGTGGGTTTAAAATTATTAGCGCAGTATTGTTTAACAACGAAATTTTGGCTCAAAAAAGAAGAAACATAAGTTAATATTTATTGTTAACTCAATTCCATTCAAAATAAAAGATAAGTTGTTATAATAAATATACGGGCTTAACCGTTGACCGTGAAGATTTATCACATTTTCAATTTTTTTCCAGCAGAACTTAGTTATTATACAGGATGTTCATATTGTATATTTAAAATTATAAGAAAGTGTATATTTAAAGTGAAATAAATATAATGAAAAACTGATGTTATATTATATAAAATACTGTCCTTTATGACATTTAAACAATTCCGAATGCCCAGAAGAAGTCTAATCAAAACCTCATCTCCAACCAAGTAAGTATTCAGCAACATTTGCTGTGTAACTTTGGCGACATCTTGATAAATCTTCCATAGCAAAGTATCCAAGTTCTCCATAGGTGTGCTATAGACCACGTGCACAATACATCTGTACTTGGAGTCTATCATTGTGGGTAAGAGAAAGCTGTTCAGCGAGAGAGATAGAAAATCTTGCGCTTGCGCAGAACCTTCTTCTATAGCGACTATCTTTTCTAATTACGTTCTTGAGGGAGAAAAGAATGCGCGTGACAAGTGAAAGTGCCAGTATAATATGTTTAGTTTATGAAATTAGCTATTATTAAGATAAAAGGCGCCCAAATAATTCACTAGAAAGCAATATGCAGTATAGTTTACAGGATGTTCAAACAATTGTCTCGAAAGTCAATGTCGTCATACCAGGTAATACAGACGTAGTCTCTGGCTTGTGACGTAGGCTGAGTACAGAGATATCGTGCGTTAGCTGTACATTTGGTTCCTCACAAAAAACCTACAGGGAAATTTTTAGTGGGGGAAGCGAGTGTTACAGCTGTTTTTGAAATTCATCATCCGAGAAACTGCTCATGCTAACTTCTCGTACCTAGACTGTGAAGTGGGATGGAGCCCTGACTTGTTGGAAAAGGGTTCAAAGTGGAAGTTGGGGCGCAGCGTAATGTATCCAGATAATTTGTTTCTCATCGACATATTTGTACATTATGAGTATGCGCATCACATCAGCACAAGGTGTGATTTTTTTCATAAAGTGTCACACAGGTATAATTATAATTTATACTAAGATTTCCAGTCGGAAGCTAATACAAAAAAGATACTAGATCTGTTCTACAAAGAATACTTTCTCGAGTTAAAATTTAACTTTACAATATTTTGTTAGCTTAGATGCATAATATACAAGTGACATTAGCATCATTGTTGTCACTTCCGGTTCCCATCTGTGAGAAGTATGTAAGATGAGACATATTCAGTTCCGTATACAGCAAAAATCAGGTGACAAGCGACGAACAACATGCTACACTAAAATTCTGCTTTCTTCTCAACATATCTTCAATTGAGAACTATGCAGTGTTACAGGATACCTATGGAGAGTTTATCCTTCCCACAGCTCGAAGATTTTGTGATTTGTTTTATAGAACATCTCAGGTCTTCAGCGCCCCATTTAATTCAGGGCGTGAAACGGCCGATAAATTTTGCTCACAGGCCTCTACTTTCAGGCTTGAAGTTCTTTTATATGCCGTAAATCTAAGACACGGGACCCACGGCTTCACTTCTCTTCCGAATAAAGCCATACTTACGATTTTTACGCAGAAAAAAATCCATCGACCCCGGCAGGGATGGAATCCACAATTTTAGGTTTACCATCACACTTTCAGGACCGACACAGCTCAAAGATGTTTTAAAATATTTAAAGATGGGAGGCAAATTTGGAATTGGCGCTACAGTTTGTGCACTAACGGAAGAAAACATTTAACACCGCCATTGTCATTGTGACAGTGTATCGTTGAATAACATTAACAACAATTTCAGAAATTCTGAACATTTCAATGGGTGCCACTCACACGTTGGCAACGAAAAGTTGTTCAAGAGAAATGTTTGTGCAAATAGGGTACTAAGATTGCTGATTTCTGATCATGTGTAGCTTTATATGAAGATGGCGTTGCACAAAGATGTTGGGTTTATTTCAAAAGTAATTACAGCTACACCATTTCCATTCTGAAAGCAAACAGCAAATCTCTGTCTGGAAATCTCCATCATTACCAACACACACACACACACACACACAAACAAAAAGTGGTTGCTTCTGCTGGCAAAGTTATGGTCATCACAATTTTCCACATTCAAGGAATGATTTACCACTTGTTGTACCTGTATACTAGCTGTAACTACACAGATGAACACACTGCAGGGTCATAACACATGAAAATGATCACATTTCCAAGCAACAGGCTGGATGCTACACCAAGTTAATGCACGGCCGCACACAGCTAATATTGTTGAATATCTCAAGAAAATCTACATGTAGTGCGACCCTCATCCTTCATATAGTCCAGATTTAGCTTCTTGTGCATCATCAGAAGCAGTGGTGAAGGCTGCTGAGATTATTCTGAGGGATTTTGAAAAAAAAAAAAAAAAAAAAAAAAATGGTTCCAGCATGTTGAAAATTGACAAAAACGCTTGGACAACTGCATTGCATCCAAAAGGGAATAAGTTGAGAAAGATAAAAAATTTTTGAGAATTATAGTATGTTTCAATCTGCATTGAGCAAACATCCTAAAACCTTTGTAATGTTAAACCTACAAGTTGGACTTATTGTATATGATATGTAACTATACAAATATATAATTATATATTTATATAGTGGAAATACATTGGATTTGGACATTTCTCTGTAAAACTTTGTCTTTTAATCATACCCACGCGATAGAGGTGGACAACATCCGCGACTCGCTTTTCTGTATGTAACTTTATGCTAATAAAAGTGTAAAATTTGCCTTATATAGACGATATTTACGTGCTATTGAAAAATGCACAACGCAATCTTTTACTAGAAAATATTTGCATATTCTTTTGGGCCATTGTATTATATTCATTAAAATAATATAATTTTCTACGGAATTTATAAAAATAGAAACGCACAAAGATACTTTTTTTTGAATGGTGTTTAATGCTCGTTTTTACTACTGAGGCACCACAGACGGTGGACACTGATGATACATGAGATGAAATGATAAATTGGGAATTTTTTTTTAAGGAAGGAAACGTTCCAGGCCTAAGTTTAGGATACCTTCCCGGCATTTGCCATTTATGAGGACTTAGGAAAACCTGGAAAAAATCTGTCAGGGAGGATAGTCCTGGCGGAATTATAACCCCAGACCTCCCACTCAAGAGTCCGCGCCTTAACGACCTCGACTACCCATGGCGGTCACAAAGGCACAAAAACTCTATTTGCTCCATATAAATAATACCGTCAACACATTATTCATGCATTTTGTAAAACATTCGTTTTTCTAGTATTAGTAGATTTTCAACGAATAGCTAAAGTACTTTCTGAACGCAGTTGTTTTAATATATATTCGTATATGTTAACATGCGTTTTTAATATTTTCGTGTGTTTCTATTCTCCGTATTGCAACAAGTAAAGTATATATTATCGAGTGGGGTGTCTCAGGAGGTAACACTTGGAATCGCATACAGAGATCTCTAGTTAAAATTCCTTCGATTCGGCCATCTTGAACTCGGGTCCTTCGTGGTTTACCCTGGTCTTTTAGGCGAATTTTGAGATACGTTTTTACTTTCCACGCATTTTCCGTCCTCCCATTTCCTTTCTTTTGTTTTGTTACAGGGTTAAATGCTCGAGGCGAGAGGATTGGTGCTATGTGGTGCTTGATACGGTGGCTTGCACTTTGAGAGGTTGGAACTCTTTGGAGGCTCTCCCAGGGTCGGGATATTATATGTGGAATCAATGTTAGGGATCCTGTCTGTATACGTTCCACTCCGCCCCTGGATACTGGCCGCCCACTGTCTTTATCACCATCCCTTTCTCCTGGAGATACTCGCACTAAGGGAGTAGGAATAAAGGTTTAGCCCTTAATCACTCATGAAAAAAACGGAATGTCCTCCTCCGTCTCCATTAATCAATTCAATCCATTCCAATCCAAAGTCAAGGCTTTTCGAACAAAATACTTTATTTAAAGCTACTATAGCTGTAGTTTAGTACATTAATTACTTTTATATATACGCATATATATGCTCATGTTTGTTTAATTATACTACAATCACTGAGTAATAGTCATATATTAATACGTATTACTAACATTAATTCATGTGTACATGTAATAACTTTTATGAGGATTAATTTATTGTGTATCTATAGAAATATTATTAATTTAGTTCTATATTTTATATGCTATTATACTGTACATTATGTTATTATTATACAAATTAGCTGTGATTTGACTTAAAATAGAAAATTTATGCACATGCTTTTTCTCATATTAGATTTCATTAAATTGCATTATTGTACAGTATAAACGAAGCCTTTATGATCTTAAATTTGCAATTAAAAATAAAATTTATTATTACATTTATTTTAATATTACCTTAATCTGATAAAACGAATATAGTGCAAAAGCAAAAATAACCTAAATGCAAAGCGTGATGAATGCCTTAACTTTTATTCATATTGCAAAATTTAGATTTGCCTAACTATTATTTTGGACCATTGCATAAATCTTGTGTGTATTTGCTTGTGTACAGAATGGAAATGAACAAGACGTTCAAGAGAACGATAAGGTACATGAAAATTAATAAAAAAACCAATAATATATTTTGCGATTAAACTTTCGTTTAATTAGAATATAAAGCTGGAAGTTTCATCAGTTTGCAACATATTCAAGGTGTAACCTATATTGCGATACTTGTACTGACTTGTATCGACAATCCGAAACAAAAAGACAGGATACGCACATCACTAGCTCTTATGGTAATACTGATAACAGGAAACAATCCCAGATGGCCCAGTCCGTTCTACCCGTGACATTTTAAGTTCTTTTTCTGGTGCACCAAAATTGTTTCAAACAAACACCATAAGTTATTTTGAATGCGTAAGATAAATGGGACACTCTGCATATACACACATACAAACCACGACCGTATGTGCAATTATACGTATTATCCAATAAGAGCTGAATATACTCCCGGACTTTTTTCAATACTGACAAATCTACACAGTTTCCACCAATATTGAATTAGACTATTTTGTTATATACTATGTCAAGTATGTGTGCAAAAATGCCTGGTTATTTTAGCTCTACTCTGTAGTAATACGCACATTGCTTTCCATTATTATTTGCTACAATGTTGCTCTTTCAGCATTACAATATCTTGTGTTTTTCGCTTTAACAAAAGAAACTGGAAGTGTTTCCAGTTGTCTTCAGAAAACAAACTTTCGTGGGGCTTGCTTTTTTTAATTCCTTCTCGTTGTGCGGGGTTGGCTTAAACCTATTATCTTTTAAGTTTTCCTACAAGTAAATGCCACATGGAAAGGGAATGGGGGGCATGCTGGCCATGTATTATTGTTTGTATGAGCGGTCGATGAATCTTGTTGAAACCACACTTTCTCTGTTTGTTATTTCTCTCTCTCTCAAAAATGAGAGGACTAAATATGCTACTTATGTAATAATTTAATTAATTGATTATAAAAAGATTGGCACTATAAATGATTTACACGAACAGTACACCAGACGTCAACTAATGTTGTAAAGTGTAATTTCATGCTTTAGTCTAGAGTTTCAAATGCGCACTACTTATTGATATCTCACCGAAATGAACACATTGCAAAGCCTAGTTACTGAAACTTGTGGAGTCAAATATTTTGGGTTCATGCAGTATTGCGATTTCATGTATTTTACCTTTATAGTTTTGTAGCAATGCGAACAGAAATTGCATTTACTCCAGTCTGCCATGTCATGCAGCTGAGAGGTTTTTAGGTTGAATGATCCACGAATGAGCAGCGATTTGATCCAACTTTTCTTCCGTCAATATTCTGCTTTCCCATTTTCTTGATTTTGTTTACTAGCATTCGAACTGTCTTCCTGCATAAGCTCGAACATCTGGAAATTGAATTGTAAATTCCTTCACACTGATACAGCATTACGTCTTTCACAAAAAAAGCATGGCTCTATAAACACAAATTTCTTTGCAGTTTTACACAAAGCAATAATGATTTACTTGTTGTTAATAAGAATCTGTGGTTCTAACACTCGATATCATTTACAATACAGCTACTAGATATTTAGAGCAAAAGAAATAACGAGAGAAACAGCTCTAGAAGTGTCGGCAGCGCATGGCAAATAATTTGGGTAGTACCAAGCACTCTTGTCGACTAGTGGGAAATTAAATATCCACAGCACTTAATATATATTCACCTGGCAGTTTTATCATTCAAGTACTTCAAACATTGTCCACTAGTTGGTTTAAGTGGTAACGCTTGGGATTCGCATTCGGTAGGTCCCGGGTTCAAATCCTCCTTACCTCGGATTTTTGTGTGGTTTCCCCTAGTGATTTAGATAGATATTTACTTTCCAAGAATTTTACGCTCTCCAATTTCATCTCATTTCATTCCCATGGTTCTAATTTCAGGGTCCAGAGAGCCAGGCGAGGCGGGCTGGTGCTGTGTGCGCCGTAGCGGTTGCTCGCTCTATGGAAACGTTTCTGCTCCGGGGTCTGACGTGGAAGTATCTCCACCAGCGTTTTAAGTCCATACCTCCCACTCCTGGAACTCGGCCGCTGGAAACGTACCCCGAATGGTCAGCCGTTGAGCAAGGCTAATGTACGGAAACTTTACCCTGTGCTCCTACCAATCCAACCCCATTCTGCATGACTTTCTTAATATTTTATACTTTTACTTCTTCTTTCTTATTCTTTAGTTTTTTTTTTTTTGTTTTAAGATAGCATTATGTTTTAATTTTTCTTATCCCATATTATTATGTAGGTTTTCATTTTAATAAAATAAAATGTAGCGAGCCTAAGCAGGAGAAAGAGTTTTAAAACGTGCCTTAGCTACTGTTTGTTACCCTGTATCCTATTCTTGTTTCAACAATATATTTACAATGGGCACAAACATCAAAATATATTAATATATATAACTAAATTAATAATAATTTAAAAGCAGAAAGGATAAAACATTAAGAAAAAGTTATATAGCTGTAATCGCGATTACAATTCTATAACTTTTTCTAATGTTTAATCCTTTTCTGCTTTTATAATTATTATTAATTTAGTTACATTGTTAATGTTACATTACTTTCCTTTTATATTATATATCGTATATGATATAAATGAAAATTATAAATCACCTTCACTTGTCTTCTTTCCATAGAAACGATACTTTATTAATGTATCCATCTTTGAGTGATTTTTCTAAATTTGTACCCCACTTTACTTTTAGAACACCCCCTAAACTTAAAATTATATTTCGCCGAAACCTATCCCCTCCGAATTTACCTTCCCGTTGCTGGCTCATATCCTTGCCAACGCCCTAAATGTAAAACCTGTGGGCTAATTATGCCGTGCCATTCATTCCACAGCCCTAATTTATCCAGACTTCTACTGTTGTTTCGCTACGTATGAACAATCATAGACGTTCTGTTAAAACTAAATCTCCCTTGCCGGTTGCCCAACTTGCCTTATCTAACTGTAAGGATTTTGATGATACTTTTAATTTAATACTTATTGATGCGTTACCTACACATAGCTCTGAAAGAGATAGAGAAAGGGCAGCTATATTTTTACGTAAAGCGCGTATACCACCGGGTTTAAATCTTACGTATTATTGTTTTTACTTCTCCAAACACTTTTGTTGCTAGTTTCATCTGTTTCCATGCATAACATTACTATCGATATTCAATATTTATTTTGTCACTTTTACTTGTCTTCTTACCATAGAGAGGCCATACGAGAACTCTAGTAGTTCGAAATATAGCGATTGCAAGTCTGTGACTTTTTCTTAATGTTTTATGCTTTTCTGTTTTTCTGATTATTGTTAATTTGTTTACATTATATATATACACAAAACATAGTGTCAAAATATAAAGTCTGTCTGCGACTTTACTCCTACAAGATATTCCCTAGGAACTACAAATACTTACACGAGTGTCTCTTCACTATACGAAACAGACTGCAAAGTTCTCTTTTGGGATTACTATCATCTGCCTAGATCGGTTCTCCTTAATCTCCTCTGCGATCTGAAATCCCCCTGTTTCAACGGCGAAAAGCCAGAATTCTCTGACAAAAAGGAAAAAGGGAAAAAAAAAAAAAAAAAAAAAAAACGATCTAGGTGTAACGAATCAGCAGATGCATTTCATGTTAATAAGGGTTGCACGTACA
The DNA here is from genome assembly GCA_030762175.1 of Metallyticus violacea. Lineage (NCBI taxonomy): Eukaryota > Metazoa > Arthropoda > Insecta > Mantodea > Metallyticidae > Metallyticus > Metallyticus violacea. Next base: position 53,772,542 of record CM060839.1, read on the forward strand.
CAAAAACCTGAAGCCTCACGAATAACACATCAAATTGCCAACTATGCACATGTTAAAGCAAATTATATTTTGATAGGAAGAGCAGCGTTGAAGAATTATTTTTGTAATAAGATATTTAATGTGTTTGGAAATTTATCAATTGTGCATTATATTTTTGTATATTTTACCTGATAGACTCTTCATTTTGCAGCGTAATTATTTTATAGACCTGATATAAATGATATGAAGACTTGCCCTACTGTCATCATCTTGCTAAATAGCTTCTCTGTAGCTTGAAATAAATAGGAGTTAGTGATTAAATCCTCTGCGAACTAAGAATTATCTAAGTATCCGCTAATTTACTTATTAAAGCAACAAACACTTCAATACAGCATTTTTATGGATATTACTCGTGGTCGTAGCCATGTTGATACTGTTGGGAGCCTGGGAGTTGTCTAGTGACGTATGCAGGGGAGAGGAGGGCTTGTATCTGTCAACAAACATTACACGCAAACGCTTGCGTATCTTATCATCTACTCAAATACTTGGCGGTTTCTGAGCGTCATTGCGTTAACAGGTGTGTTATATTAATAGTAAACAGTCGGACGTTTTGCATTACATGGTTTAGTTAGTGTTAATGTATATATACAAGTAATGAATGTACCACAACAGCGAAAGAAGGGAAAGAGCTATACATAGTGAAGGAAAAGAAATGGTGAGAAAAGCGATCGCTGCATGTGACGAGGAGTCGAGGTCATCAATATAAGATAGAATCAAATTTACGTGTATTCCAACATACCGACGTGCCAGTGAGAACAAGTACCAGGAAGAGGAGAAAGGTTGAAGCCGGCTTGTCTTCTTTACCTACTCTAGGAACATATAGAAATACGATAGTGAAGTTGGACGTTTTTGACAAGAATGTGATGCGCTGCTGTATAGATGAATTTTATTTAGTGAGAAAGGTAGTCTTGCAAATAAGCAGAGCAATAGAAATTCCAGAAAGTGAGTACCCAATTATATTTTATTTATTCATTATAAAGTTAGGACATTTGAAGCATATTAACTTAAGCCTTAATTAGTCAATATTTTTAAACGCATTATACCACAACACCAGAGCTGTTAAATATATGTTTATGATACGTGCGCTACCCATGAACAATGTGCTCCTCTGACACCGTTGCGTTATCAGAACATCCCTCTGACCAGCCATCTCTCTAGCTCCCAGCGTATGTCCCTGTAATTATTTATTTCCTTTCAGCCTTCTAAGACTCAAGAAAAGTATCTTACATCTGTACAAGTTGACAGTAGAACAATCAAAACAAGTCGTATAAATATGATTAACTTCGGAAGAATTTAATACGTCCAAAATGAATATTTAATATACTTTGATATTATCATTACACTTCAGAAATATTGGGGGAACTCAACCCCCTTTGCGAAAATTTTGTGAGGGCCCATGCACATCCTGCCTCTAGGAGTCGGCACCTGAAGACTGTTTGGTTAATGTAACCATGTGATATGAGTAGAGAAACAAATTGGGGAAAATGATGTGTTACCTACTGGAGGATGTCACTGGCGTTTCATTGTTTCTTTGGGGGAGAAACAAAGTGAAACGAATGACTCAACCGACTCCAATGAGGAAAATGAAGACTTCACTGACAGAGAATAAATAGAGAAGATTTCAGAAAGTGAGTACCCAATTATATTTTATTAATCCGTTAATAAGTTTGGAAATATTAACTTAAGGCAAACGATACATGCCCTACTCATGAACAATGCATACCATTCGTTGGTGAGATGTCATAGTTAGGGAATGTTAAGCTTATTAATTTCAGCCTGTAAGTGCTCAATGTTTTATAAAACGTTTCCGATACGTTGCTGTTCATAAGCAATGCCTCCTGACACTTTGCTTTATCAGCACATTCCTCTGACTAGCCATCTCTCCAGCTCCTTTATCGTACAAAACCATACTTTACCCTGCGGATAAAGTATGATTTTGGTTTAAAAGTACTTTTAGAGAATACGATTTATACACCTTTGTGGAAATCCATGGAAATTTATTGAGATAATAATTCCTATATACTTCTAGGAAAAACTCCTCATATGGAGCTCAGACAAGATCTTAGTTGCGGTTACGTAGTAATTAGGAATGGCGAAGAGCACCCTTCCAATTATACGCTGAGTTTCATTACAGCAAGCCAAATCAACATTAACGACCTCGACAGATGTATAACATAGTTTATATAAATCACGCTAGCAAACCCTGAACAAAGTGAATGTCTTGGGGAAGGTATGTCAGCGATCGTTATGCGGCTTAGCAAGACTTGTACAATGAGAACAGTTTAAAAGTCCCGATATTTAGGTTGCAGGTCGGTGATTAGTCCCCGCGTTGTCATCGGTATTATTAAAGTAGGAGCTAGATTACATTGCCTGAAAATATCACTGAAATACATTTCCTCATCACAAATGTACGTACCTAAACTTTTCTTATAATGTTTTAAGTTCCTCCAGTGTGTGAGAATTAGCTAAATATACTCTATTTTTCAATGTCCCCCAAAGATGAAAATTACAAACGGTAAAATTTCGGAAAAGAGGAGGGCCAACAGTTCTAGGATAAAAATATACGACTGTCATGGATTAATGAGCAACCTTCGATTATTTTTTCGGCCACTTCATTAAACTTCTGTACTAATATTTCGTTTTCGCGCTGGAACCGGGCTGCTAGGAAATTCACACCTAAATGCCTGTCTCATTCTCCCAAACAAACTTCTTTAAGATGAATATACGATGAAACAGTGAATATCCAACATTGGCAACGCTAGTACACTATTTATTGAATTCTCATTCTCATGCACAACACAACTCCCCGACCCCTGTAGAAATCCCCCTCGCAACTGACAGAAAGTTAGAGAATGGTGCTGCGGTGCTGCATAGGGAATCTTAGCGATTATAGGATTGTGGTCCGTTGGTCGGCCGAACCTAAGTTGTAGGACTTTTAAACTACTGTTACTGTATAAAACACACATTGAAACCAAAGATCCTGTAACCACAATCTGCGTTGGCGATTCTTCCCTCAATAATTTGCTTTTTGTAGCCATTTGTAGGAATAAACTAATAAAACTAATAAATTTCATTTACTGATTATCTTGTTTAAAAAGTTGAACGTTCCTTGCCGATTGCCACTGGAAACAGAACTATGAAGAAATTAGGTGTCCATCATGGTAGCAAAATGCCTAATTTATTTTATGTTTTATTTATTGTCACATTGACTACATTGGTCTTCTCGCGATGCCTATATCGAACAGGAGTTCTGTAGTTATGAATGAAATTAATTAAATATGGCGTAAAAACTCGGAGTCCTTGACGCCTTAAAGCTATCTGGCATTTACCTTCTCAGGATTAGTAGACCACAGAGACGGCATCCTGAAGTTAGAAACGTTTTAAATCATAATAAATATACAAAGCGGAATTATTTTTCGCTTGATGCTAAAAGAATATAGATTACTTGTTAAGATGGGTAACGGGCAACATTAACTATAGTTAGAAGTATTGGATAGTCATCAATCTTTCGTGATGAAAACCAAACCTACGTAGAGAAAACAGTCTTAACCAGATTGTCTCTGAAAAAGCTGGGTACACTGGGCGTAACACCCTTAAATCCCCTTTAGTGTCTGGGGAAGCTAAACTGATTTTTGAAACCAGAGGTCGCATCGTGGCAATTTTCAATTTTGTAGGAGGATCGAGTGACAGTTTGGTGAAAAACGTAGAGCAGGGGTTAGCGGAGCGATGTAAAGAAAGAGATTTGGAAGCCAGCGACAAAAGCAAAGAGTTGGAAAAGAGAGAAACATGGCTTACGTTTCCCCCACAAACTTCTGCATGAACCTCTGTGTTAGTGTACATTCAGTCTAATGGAATTTATTCGTGTTTGTGAATATCGTCCCACTCCTACAAGGCTTCTCTTTGCCAATTTAGATCTTTGAGTGTAACACAAACGCGTAAACTGTTTTAAGTGTAATAGTTTACTTTAGTAAATTAGGGAAGCTATATTAAAACCAGTGTATCACATTAAAAAGTGGCCCTTTAAACCAAAATAGAAAATAATTACATTGTTTGTCTGTAAATAAGAGCAATTCGAGGAAAATTTACCTTTATTCTCGTTAAATCGGAAAAAAAAAAAAAAACTTCGAGAGGTAGTCACTAAACGGAATTAATTGGACAAAAGCAATATTTATGTTCGTTTTCTAAGTAACTACTCTGTAATTAGTGCCTCCCATTAACATATTGTGACGTCATTACATCTAATGGAGACTATGTATCGTATTTTGTCTTATGTGTGTTATGCGAAAATAGATTTACCCAAAGAAATTTTAAGCTGAATTGCCAGTAATGCTGAGGAAATCATATCATATTTATCAGAAGGAATAAGGCAAATTCAACAGTATGAATGAACAGTAAACATTAAGGACAGTTCAGACAAAAATTTTAATGTTGGCATACATATCATTGTCCATTGAATTTGTAACAAGTCGTGCGTTTTCATAATAACCAAGCGTAAATGATCTCTATTTTCTCGTTTGATTTGTTTGACAGAGCTGTAGGGATCCTTCACGTCTGTGTGTTCGTTATAGCTCGATCCACTGATCTCAAATTCATTTCGCCGTGGGCGCATTTCGTTCAACGCACCAACTTCTCGGAATGGCATTCCACACTCTCAGTATGTCACACTTCTTCCTTTAACAAATTCGGACACCTGCTGGTACTGTGGTGTTTTCGACCAATTATATTCGTTCCATCTGATTATATATGGGATTGTTTTAACGCGTCTCTTAGGGGCGTAGCAATTTCTAGAAGTGTATTTAAGAACAGGTTAGCAATATCAAATTCTTGGTAGCTAATATTAGTTTATTAATATTTTATTAGCTCAGTATTTAAGTATTCTTCATTGAAAATGGGGACGATGAATTCTGTTTTCATCATATTTTTTCTTTCTGCATAGTGTTTAACGTCCATTTTTACTACTGAGGTACTACAGGTGATGCACACTGATGATAGACACATCACATGAAATGATAAACTGGGAATGGATGTCTATTGTTTAAAAAAGAAAGCGTTCTAGACAGGGAGAAGGGAGAGGGACATATGACCTTGCTTCATTTAAACGTACTGAAATGTTTAATCACACTACGCTAGTTATCGGCCACTTGGTTCGTTATATCTATGACTTTGGTGACACGTGCTAAATATGCTGCATCTGTGTGCCTCTCGTCTACGCCGCTGGTAAGCGATCTGGTAATGCGTTGTACTGCATTAACTTCCGGATTGGAACTGCGGCTGCCATCTGGTAAAAACGATTCGGTAAAAACGTACCTCTGCTGGGTTGTTTCTCCTTAAATATGAAATCCAAATGTCACCATGTGGTTTTAAAGCGTTACGTGGAGTTCACAGCACAGCGCCCAAAGTTTCCCTGAGCCTTTGAAATATTTAAATACTATTGGTGAGTTCATGAGTTCCCAAACGCGCTTATTTTAAATAAAATTATCGCCTCTCTGACACTTTATTGGAGAGTTCCTCATCATATGATGTAACGATTTCATCGCCGACACCTGTTCCCCATTTTACCTTTAACGAATTTTGAAGCAACTTCAGCAACTAGATACAAAAATATGTATCTACCTGTATGCACTTAGCTTTGTTATAGTGGAGAAATCCATCGTTCCAGTCATTACCAGCAGATGAAGCCCAAAAGATGACGAAAGGCAACCTTTTCCGTATTGTCATAGAATCAAACGTCCAGATAGTCATGAATATTTTTAGCAATACATGAAATGTCCCAGCAACATTTAATAATTATTACTATTTACATTACCTAAAAGCAGGGCATGCGTGGGTTTGGGAATCTGTCACACAAGAGAATAATAATAGAAACGGTGGTAAGTATGTATTTACTTTTATACATCATGCTGAAATTTCTAACTCTTTCAGTTTTGAGTTAAACATTCTGAAACCCTGCACGCACGCACACGGCGCGCAAACACACACATATATAATTATTAGTGGTGGGTGTTAATATTTTCAAATGTTCATTAAGTTGTCGCTAATTTATTATAAATGTTGAGTATTTTAAGTTACTTTTACAATGCAATAATTATAAAGTGTTTTACAACTACACACATTATCTGAATACTAAATATAAAACACACCAATACAAATCATTTTTCTTAAACTATACTAAAGAACATTATTTTGGCGTTTGAATAAAAAAATTTCTTTGAATATTTCTTATATAAGAGACAGCAAAAGTTGGAGCTGTTGAATGTACCTTTCTTACATATTTAGTGGAAACGTTAATACTTTTGTTGAAATACTGCATTACGTGGATTACTTTAAGTGCTGAAAAATGTGTAAAATATCCTATTAGCAACATCCAAGCGAGCACAGATTTAAAATTTGTGGACTGCGACATAAGGTAGTTGAAGTAAGCAACATTGTTATAGTGCAATTAATAAAACGGATTCGAAAAACAATAAAAATAACATTGTTAGACATAAATAATTCTGATTTATGATTTGGAAGCTTACATATCAACAAAATGAGATAAAAATTTAGCAGTGTACAAGAAATTCATATATATATATATATATATATATATATAAAAACCATATATATGAGAGTATAAATAATAATGTTAGGTCTGAATGAAACAGAAAGCACGGAACAGTGCTATGAAGACTTCCTAGGAACAATAAAAGAGTACAGACTAAGAGAAACCTGTAATATTGAAGCTCTATAAAGAGGTGGGGGCAAACTGGGAACTGGTCTAATGATATTAAGCAGCTAAGGATTAAACAAAATAAATAAATAAAAACAATCCATTCCTATTTAGACCATATTAATATTGCTACTGCATTTTAAATATAATTATTCTTTTAATTTTATCTTATATAAAATGTACCATATGTTCTACTATGAAAACTTATCTGCTTCTGACAACGAATCTATGGCAATTTACATCTTATTTACTTTGAGGTATTTCTATGTTCTAATTTAATTAAAACCCTACTCTGTAAGCTCCCTCTTTAAAGTAATGTTAACATCAAACACGATATTTTTCATAAAATTCATTTCAAAACGCATTTCTCACAACTTTCAAATTCTATTCATTACTAAACTTAAACAGAGAAAGATACCTTGTTGTTTTACTCTCACCTGATGTCCCCCACCTCCTTATTTTCCGTCTTTCCTTTTCGATTATTTTTTTTTTTTTTTTGAGAGTCCAGCGAGCAAATTGCCAAGAGACAAAATTTTACTCCGAACACGAGAAAGATATTAAAAATAATGAAAGATTAGACCCCGCTTATTAAAAAAAAAAAGAGGGTGGCTTTTCTCTGCGAAATTACTCCTTGAAAGTTTATGAATATTTTGTGCTTAAAAACAAGATACTTTTGTATATTTAACATAAAGTATTTCTTTTATTTATTGCAAAGTGTGTTTGAAATGAAATGTAAAACATTTAGGACATTAAATTCTTGTTGTATTACTTGTTGCTAAATGTTCCTGTATTTGAAAATTTGTACATACATCGTCCTGACGGATTTAGATATTTTTTAAACAGCTTTTAGTTTGGACAAAGCTTTATCTTTTCGGAGAGAAGTAGTTAATTTCATTACAACCTTTCTGATGCTTTCTAAATTATTTGCCCGTTTTTATTACAATCTATGATTGGAAATTCCCTACCTTTAAAATTATATTATCATATTCAAGATCAACGTAATTTATTGTACGGCTCGCCAATAATTCAACCTTGTACGTGCGGGGTAAGTACTGCAAGATTTTGTTTTAGTTGTGACAGCGGAATTAAGGCTGTTTTAAATCCCCGCTACCTATCAACGCGAGAGAGTGTTGTCTCCCTTTGGCTCGAGAGCAGATTGTGATCTGATGCTCATTGGAATCTTTCTACTGGTTTATTGGATGTGCGGTAGACTTTTATCTGCAAATTAAAAATTTAAACTGCGTTTCGGTATCGAAGTTCACCAGAAGTAAATTTTTATTTAAGAGGAGTCTTACCAATCTTCGTTGATATAATTTCATGATGCACGAATACGTTTAATTTAGGAGGTGGGGACAGGTACTTCTTTGGTGCAATAATTGCTTAGTGGCCGCCTTTTATCTAGAGAATATCTTTAAACGTTATTATTTAAATAATTACTGGTCTTTTATTGCAAGTCACCCTAAAATACCTTTGATTTGAAAGTATTTTGATATTGTTCGGGCGGTACACTGTGCTCTTGTTTGAAATGCTAATAAACGTTATTATATACAGTTATTCTTGGTGTATATATGGTTTTTTAAAGGTATCCTTTCATTATTTCATATGTAACAAGTAAGGGTTATGGGACATTTCCAAGTGCTGTCGCCGAGTACTGTTACACGGAACAGTAACTAAGGAAGACGGCCAGTCGAAGGAAGTCTGTGGCAAATTGGAAATGGAAACTCAGGTAAAATTAAATAGTTTGGAGTAGTTCTCAAAACTGCTTATTATTCATTTCATTGATCAGAGTTATTGGAAATGGACGAATACATTAAAAATTAACTATCTCATAGAAGAGTAAACCAATTAATTTATAATTACATATTGGTATACGCTTTCATCAGGAGCTCATTTTTCTCTGCTATTACAAACTCTGGGCAAACAACAGCGTGATTATTGAGAACGCAACACAGTAATTCAATTCAGAGCAGAAATCATATGACCACATTTCCATTAGCTAGGAAATAGTTTCACATGAGTTGACAATTACACACATGGCGGTACGAGCTGACCCCTGTTTTGCATTATTGTCAGTTGTTCTTGATAGATTGCCGACATAGGAAAAGAAGTGAATCCTCTAGGATGCTCCAAGATGTCATCAACACTGGTGGGCAATCCAGTAATCTATTCCCAATTGCAACCATCACTACACCAAGAGAAAGTTTGTATTTGGTGCACTGTGGAGATGAACTACTGTAAGTCAACATTGTGTATCCTAAACAGCCGGAACAAATCTAAGAAAAGTTGAAAACTAAGAACCTGCACTCCTGAATCGTAAAGGTATTGATTGCTCTTTCGTATAATAATGCCAAACCATGACTCCTCTTCAAATCATTACCCATCTTGGTTGGGAGACGCTAGTGCATCCGTCATACCCTCTTGGCATTGCACCATCAGATTATCATCTCCGAGAAGCGCAAATGAGAAATTTTCCGATTAGGAAAGTGCAGTAGATGAATTTTTTATTCCCGTCCTAAGAAATTCTATCAGTGGAATTTATAGTCTTCATCACGACAGTGATCTTGAGTATGTTTAATGCCAAAAATGACTTCTCTCTCCTTTCTTTCTTTCTTTCTTTCTTTCTTTCTTTCTTTCTTTCTTTCTTTCTTTCTTTCTTTCTTTTCTTTCTTTCTTTCTTTCTTTCTTTCTTCCTTCCTTACTTTCTTCTTCTTCTTCTTCTTCTTCTTCTTCTTTTTTTTTTTAAAGAATATGGTGTATTAAAACGTCTGGTCTGAAACCGACAGACCTTTTTGGTCATCCCAAGGCGCTATTACCAGTGAAGCAATCATGCTTCATGCACTGCTCAACAGTTTCCTGAAATTTAATTTCGTCACCCTGGAGCCTAGACAACTGAAAACGCAGGTATGCTGATAAAATGGGATGTTGCTTCTAGCTACGCACTTCATAGAAGAAATGCTTAAACGGGCTAGGAAACAATTATTTTAAGTGTTTAAACCCATTTTTATTTTAAAAATTTATACATAATAGTAAAAATCCTGCACATACTTTGAATTTAACGAAAAAGAAATTTTAATGCTCAACTTGACACTACATGAAACATTGTTATTTATCAGACGAGGAATAAAATTACAACATTAACCTACTGGCATCTTAATTCCCTAAGCTCTAACAAGAGTTCCACCCTCTCTTGAGCACTAAGAGTAACGTTCTTTCCCCCCGCCCCATTTGCAAGATAAGAGCTTCTGTTTTAGATGGTGGTTGTAGGAGATTTCATCATTCCCAGACGGCACGTCCGTAACAGGCCCAGCCCGCCATGTTGAACCTTTTTAACTGCTGCTTACAGATCCACAGTAAACAGTGGCAAGTGCTCCAGCATAAAGAAACTGCGGTTAAGGCCATTCTCTCCAATGGTACCATTTATTACACACGTGGCTGTATATCAGGAGTAATATACGGACCGCCTTTTTATATATACGTTCACTTTATTCTCTCTTTCTGGATTTTTTTCCTTTTTTTCAATTTTTATGTCGCTGGGAGAAATAATTTTGCCTTGAACTCCTGAAGCGTCCTTATTCGCCTGTTTTTATCCGGTTTTTTTATATATATGTTAGGAGATTGCTATAAAGAATTTTATAGCAAGATTGGTTGTATAAGAATGTCTTTAGTTTTCATAATTTATTTACGCATTAATATATTTTGCAATGGATGCCGATAAAAAAGTGTATTACTTTGCTTAAATTGCTAAGTTTTAAGAACATTAATATGCGAAATATTGTTAAACTTAAAGCTTCAGTTATCGAAGTTGTCTCCCCTGAACATCTTCATCACCTGAAAAGGAAGACACCAATTGATTTATTAAAGCCATTGTTAATACGGTTATTAACAATTATAAATCTAAGAGAATATAGATGAAAGTTAACATTTTATAATAATACTTTCAGATTTACTTATGCCCAAAACCTATTTAAATATCATACCAACTGAGACGTTCTAACTTTATGTCATATATCCACGAGCTTAGAGTTTTCAAAAGTGTTGTACTTGAGCTGTCCCCATATAATTGTGATATCTCAAGTAGATTATTTTCTATTTATAGGTAATTAAAAAGAGAGCATTTATTTTTATTTAAAATGGTGTGATTATTATAATGTTCGCCCAAAATATACCAATAGCTTTGCTGTCGAACATATTTGGAAGTTTGCTTTCATACTAAAACGCTGGCGCATATATTTGTAAGAACTATGTGGCAATTACAAATGCAGCGTGTTTCTTGTTCGAGATGTAGTTCAATGCAATACGACCCCATAATGATACAAATAACTACAGAAAAGGAATACTATTGCAAGCGGAAGACTATATGAACGAACCTTGCAGTATTAAGAAATATATTCTGTTTATTTACATTATCCCATAGGCTACAAATTTAACAACTTATTTTGCTTCGCTTTTCTTTTCCAAAATAAGGCACTTCACTTGCCACTTTAATTTTCCGTTAGAGCTTAGTTTCTTTTAAACCTCTATTTGTCCCCGTATCTGTATTTTAATACCGTACTATTTTAATTTATTTATCATGCAGATCACGTTAAAATAAATCATTTATAAGGAATATGGGTCTACCAATTTTAAGGCATTCATGGCCGCCATTGGTATTATTAAACTTATTCATTACCGGGCTATTTTGCCGTGATCGTTGGTTTGTATAAAAAGTCTAAACTAAAGCTTTCTATGGCTACTGCGGCCAGTATCATCCGTGAACTGAATGAAAACGTGTAGAGGGAAAGAGAAGGACAAAAACGTTAGAACTGAGAGAGGATAGAAGTGGTGAGAGAATTGCGTTGCAATTGTTTGTTGAATAGCAACGGATTCCAGTTTTGCTTATTTAAAAAAAAACTGTTTATTATCTGCATGCTGGTATATTTCTAAGGCTTCTCTCATTACTGGTTGTTTTTGTAAACAATTCTGTTTTTTTCATACTTTATATCCAAATTTTCTTTGATAGAAATTTTGAAAAAAAAAATTCAATGTCCTAAATTTTAATAAACGTAGGAGAGGGGCCTTACAAATAGAGCGCAATCCAGATAATGTAAACAAAGACAGAGCTTTTCAAATAAGCATCACATGGAATACGTTACTATTCAACAAACCACTTTAGCAAACCCTCTCTCACCCCTGTTTCTTTCCAGTTTAACGATTCTGTCCCTCTCTGCTTCTCCAATCACTTTCACAGACGATACTGGACGTAGCAGTCAGCGAAAAACTATGGTTTTTAAATTTCATTTTAACCAACGATCATGGGGAAAATGGCGTGGTAATGATGACTTTTAATAATATGCTGGATGAAGCAGTCAGCGAAAAGCTATTATTTTTAAATTTCATTTTAACCAATGACTATGGGAAAATGACGTGGTAATGATGACTTTTATTAATATGCTGGATGAAGCAGTCAGCGAAAAGCTATTATTTTTAAATTTCATTTTAACCAATGACTATGGGAAAATGACGTGGTAATGATCACTTTTAATAATATACATATATTTTCATAATGTGAAGAAAAAACAGCATTACAGTTTGAAAACAGTACATGTGCACTACATTTGATACATCTGATTATCAAATTATGTTAATTCGGATTCAATTCTTAACAGTATTTACTTTCAAATGTCCAAAATCACAGTAGCCAAGTATTATAGTTCTTTGCACTACTTTAGATATATACAACTCGTTTCATCTATCTATTTGGTCCTAACACTTTCTATGTAAATTTGTAAGTAACCACAAAGAAGACTTTAATATTATTTTCGTTTATTCAAATATTATCAGAAACAGGGGGTTTATAAAAAATGTAGTGGCAAAAAATTCACCACATTACATAATAACTAGTGAGGATACTGTATGAAAGACTGACCTACCCACCATGCCCATTGTCCTATTGCTAGAGACGCATGAAGGTCTAAGTAGTAGTGTCAAAAATCAAAGTATGAGACTTTCTAATGGACGAACATTGTAGTTGTAGTGGAAGGAGTAACAAATATGTCACCAGTTTCTTTGGACAATATGTAAAGTAGTTTTGAATCCTGGCGAATGGGCAAAAATGCGCAGTAGTTTCTGGTCGAGTTTATTTTTTGTTTATGCGTTTATGGGAACTCAGATTAGTATCTGTCTTAAATTGTAGGGGTGGTTTACTGCACAACTGTACCACTCTCATCTTTCTCGCTTGCAATTGTTTGTTACATTTATGCAGCTAAGAAGTTACCTCATCACTTATTTCTTAGAGTTGTCTCGCGCATATCGATACAGAGTCATTCGCCAGGACTATTAAAATACATTAGCAATTGTGCCTTGCCATATCGAAGGCGGCTAGTCTTTTGTCCGCATTTCGGCGGGGAATGATACTGTGGAGGATACGCCGCATACAGCACACTACGGGGATTTACTTCAATTTTTGCTGGAGGTGAATTGGCGATGGACAGCGAGTGAGCTAGCTTCAACGGTAGGAATAGCCCATTCGATTAGCCTACATTGGACGATTTGCATCCTGTTAGTGGCAGAAGATACGTGAACAAACTCTACATTCACTTGCGATTTAAATTTTTTACCTAAGGAATCACTCAGAGGCATGCATTTCCGTACAAAGAAGCATCCTTCGAGCATTAGGATGGTCATTCGCTGACAACAAAAAACAGAAATGATATTGGTATTCGACATCCTGCAGAAGTATGGCAAACGGTAATAAATATGGCAGGGAACTATATGACATATTAATGAATTACACTGCATTTGATTCAGAGATTGTAGAGGCATCTTAGAGAAGCAGTTTGATATAAACAATCTTTGGTATAAAGTTCAACTTCACACAGTCCTAGTTACATAAGAGGAGCTGGCACGTTACGATACCTGAAGCACGGCAGCTTATGGAAGTTTCCAAGTCCAATTTGAAAGAAATGGTCAAAGCATTTACTTTTACTGGTGTCAACATGTTTACGCTAAACAAGCAATGAAGGCAATTATATTTCCTTCCGTATTCGCTTCACTTGAGAAGTTTTTCAACACTTAATTGGATTTTGAATTCTAAAAGGTCATATCTGATAAGAGGAGAATCCTGAGGTTATCCCAAAACTTGCATATAATCAACAAAGAAGCTCTTCAAGGTGAGACAGATGGAGGCTAGAAGGCTAGAGTGGCATGGAAGACTAAATTACTCAAATTTTAGTTTAAAGCACTGCTAGTAAATCCAGTATACCGAGAGGGTGGTTCAGACGGTAAAGTTTGCGACTCTAGCGTTAAAATTCGTTGAGGCTCTCCCATACTGAGCTTAGTTTTCTTGTGATTTTTCTAGGTCGCATTGGCGAATGCTGGGTGAATCATTCTTTACCGCTTTTCTCATCATTCCATTTTGTTGGTTCTGTTACTAATCAAAAGTGCCAGGATGAGCAGGGCCGGTGCGGTGTTACAGTAGCTTGCGTTTTGGAAAGGTTTCTGCTCAGGCGTAAGGAATGGAAGCGGCCCTTCTGAGAGACTCCAACTCCATGGAAGAGAAACTCCGCCCTATTAGGAATGTCCTGTCTAGAAACATTATTAGGGACTCCGTCTATGTCTGTGCCTCAATGTGCGTAAATCTGGCCGTCAGGTATCTCCCTCACCTCATCCCTTCCTCTCGGAGCTGCTCCCACTGGGGTTGCAGGTACAAAATGACTTTATAGTATATATTATAAACTTCATACAATAAAATTATGAATTATTATCCCATAACCAATTAATTTTACTAAAATAAACATTACTTTTGTAAATAAAGGTAAAAAAATCACCCTTGAGCAAGACTGAAATACAAAAATCTCTTCTATGTCCCTTACAATCCAACCCAATTCAATACCCAGCTAGAAAAGTGACAGTAAGGACATCACCCTTAACTCTTTAATATTTTCATTAGAATCTCTGAATTTATTTTAATTACTTGTTTTGTTTCTTCTATTATCTTATATAAATGTGTTAACATTGTTGTTATAAATTTTATTTATATTATACATATTTATTAAAAACAAAAACTGAATTCTTGCAGAAAGAAGTCAAGTTTCACTGTGAGCAAATTTGCATATTTATTATTTTAAAACATTCAATATACAGAGAATTCGCTTCATGCTTGATCCGATAAAGGTTGACTGAAACTCTCCGATAATGTGGTTAAAACACAAATTTCAACTTTTGGGAAATCCAGCTACCTGATCGACTGCTTTTTTTTCTTTGGTACTTTAATGGACCACCACCAGCTTTAATTATTATCTGACATTGTTTGGGCATTAAGAAAATCAAATTTTTAATGTATTTCTGATCAATTTGTGAAACCACACGTGCACAATTATTTCTTGGAGTTCTCATTTATTGTTTGGCTTTTTCTATTAATAGCATTCCCCATAACCTTCCAGGATTTCACTTTAGGATTCAGGTTCGGGCTATTTCCATGTCAGTCTAACACCTTCACTCTGTTTCTTATAAGAAAAGCTTTACATGAAATGTATGAATGACTGATAATTGCTTCAATAAATCCTGTATTTCATAAAACTGTTAACCAAAATAATTACCTTCCAAGACCTGTGACAGAGCGCAGAGCTATCTTGAAAAATACAGCTTGAAAGATCGCCAAAATGGTGTGTACTGTGGACTGCAATTCGTTTTCAAAATAGCTAAGCAGACGTTTGCATTAACATTGTCACGATCTAAGGCCAGATAATAGGAATTGACCTTGTGTATGCTTCACTGTTTGTGTTATGCATAAGTTCTTCACTTCTGCGACGCACTTATAGTTTCCCATCGGAGTCATACAGGTTAAATTTAGATTCATCTTAAAAAATTCCACATTCCGCATCTTTGCTGCCCGTGCTGCATGTTCTTATGCCCTCTCTCTGTCGTCGCTTTTGTCTCATGTTTCAGCCAGCAAAGGTTTCTTTATGCGTCGAAGGGCAGGAAGTCCTGCTTCGAGGACTTCTGGTAGTTCTGCTGGTCATCGAGACTTTAAACATGGCTTTCCATGTCGCTTCACTTCCGAGGTTGATAGCCAGCGATTATTGGGACAAGTTCTTATTAGTAGTCATAAGAGGAGGAGAGCGTATTTATTACAGTGGTAGCAATACAATGCAAAACAAAACAGTTTCAGCAGGCGCACGAGTTCAACGAATCGTGCTTGCTTTTATAATACAATAGACGGGAAAAAAACCATACGATTAATTTTTTTGAAGTATTAAAAAAACATATAAAATTATAAAGAAATATCTCCTGTCCTGTTTTAGAGTAGATGTCCTATTCCTGCCTCTCCCTTTTACCTGGTCAAAATTCCTTTCTTCCTGTATTTTTTTTAGATGCGTCTGCCAGTTTCATTCATGATCATTTGGATGGTTGCTTATGTGTGTTCCAGAATTAAACATTCCAGTTTCCTCATTGTGCCACATCGTTCGTGAATGATGGTCTTGAAATGGTGGATTGATAAAACCTGTTCTAGAGGTTAGGTTTCTAGTGCTTGGGCCATTGGAGAAATAAGAGTACTTTCTTTCTCGTCGTTAATTCACTCCTTTGTCCCTCTTGTCCCCATAACGTTTCAACAATGTAGGAACCGCCACGAATGGCTGAGGTCGTTTAGGCGCGGACTCGTGAGCGGGAGGTCTGGGGTTCGAATTTCACCAGGACCGTCCTCCCTGAGGGTTTTTTTTTTTCAGGTTTTTCTCAGTCCTCATAACTAGCACATACAGGGGAGGTACCCTAAACTTAAGCTTGGAACATTTCCTTCCTTAAAAAAAATCTTTTCCCAATATATAATTTCATTTCATTTCATTTATCATCAGTGTCCACCGCCTGTGGTGCCTCGATAGTAAAAACGGGCGTTAGACACTTCTCAAAAAATGTTGAAATGAGTTTATAATGTTACTTTCTAATGTAAACTGAGAAAAGGACAACAAATAGGGTAGTATAATTAGCAAAAATGCGCTTGAAAGTCCAACAATGGAGACAAGAATATACAAACAACAAATGAGTAACAATGGATGCTTATATTTTAAATTAATCACTGTCAAATAATAATTACGAATATGAAGGGAGGTGATGCAATACATTTTTCCACTACTGTAACGTTTTCCATTTACTCTATTTGTTTGATTTATTTTATAGGTATAAAAACAACTTTTAATTATATAATTATTAAAATGAAGTTAAATAAGGTATTTAGAGTGTTTGCTTTCCATTATGGTCTCAAAAAGCAAATTAATATGTTCTGATGCTTTTCATGCTCACTCATGATCCTACCTTTGATGAGAAGACACTTTGGTATTGTGTAAACATCTCCCATTAAAGAAGTGGGCTATGTATCGAATTCAAATGCACAAAATGAGAGCTATGTGTCATGTGTATCAGGTGTTCAATTCCTCCCAACGCCTGATCCGGGGTCGCGTGTCATCCTATTGCAAGAGAAATAATAAAGCTGCATAAACTCCCTCTATCTGTTGGGAATAAAGCTCGGCATTAACAGCAAGCTCATTTGGTACCCACTCAAAATGAAATACAACTTGGTAATTCCACTAGACACATAGCATCACTTTACGTTCAAACTGATTGCATTTAACAATGACCCTAGCAGAAGGCAGGGATTGGATTGTTTTGAGGCGTGAGTTGGGGTAATATGCCTATTTTTCATCACATGACAGATATGTTGACAAATCCGGTATCTCTGGAATAAATTATTAGCTGTTGACATATCTATTCTTCCCTGGGTTTGTTCTGGTGTTAATCCAAGATGCAAAGTCCTAAAATCTCTTTATGCTTTTCTGAGAGGATTTGTATAACAATGTAATTTATCTTGGTTACCTGAGCACTTTGATGGATTCTTTTTCTTTTCTCAATAAACCCTGCCTTAGACCTTTCCGAATAAACAATTATTTAATTCTATACTCTCTATACTCTCACTGACGATACTTTTCCTCTTTTAGGTAAATCCATGTTAGAAATTTTAATAATTTTGTTTCCAGCAATGCCCCCCCCCAAAAAAAATTAATAAAAACATTTTTATCCATATGCTGGATTTCCTAAAAATCAACAGTTAATAATTCTTACAACCTCAATAATAACAATGATGTAGCGTCCATTAACGTTGTAAGGTTGTGCCTATATTGTTGCTTGTTGATTTCTTTCATTTACGGTCACTCTTTAACATCTCAGGTCATCAGCGTCCCATTCAATTCCGGCGTGAAACGGCCGACAAATTTTGCTCAGAGGCCTCTTCTTTCAGGCTTCAGGTTCTTTATCGTGCCGTAAATGTA
The DNA here is from genome assembly GCA_030762175.1 of Metallyticus violacea. Classification (NCBI taxonomy): domain Eukaryota; kingdom Metazoa; phylum Arthropoda; class Insecta; order Mantodea; family Metallyticidae; genus Metallyticus; species Metallyticus violacea. Next base: position 53,790,587 of record CM060839.1, read on the forward strand.
CGACACAAGACCCACAGCTTTACTTCCCTTCCGAAGGAAGCCATACTTAGGATTTTTACGCCTGAAAATATCCATCGATCCTGCCCGGGTTTGAACCCGCGACCTTGGCTTTAGAAGGCAAGTATGGTTACCACTACACCACTCCCAATGACCGACTCCCAATGCAAGATCAGCTTCGAAGACACCACAAAAACAGAAAGACGCAGAAAAATGAAGATTATAATAATGAAATACAAGGTGAAGGCAAAGAAAAAGTCGGCTTTAGCACTTTCTGAAAATGGTCAGAGGAAAATCATGGAAAACCTAGGCCGCAAACTGGAATCTCCCGAATACGAATCCAAACTTTACTGTCAACCCGTAAACTGTAGTATACATTTAAAAAGTTTTTATTTATTACATATTTGAAAAATATGTTTATCAGTATAGTATTCTTGTTTGAGTAAAATTGCAATATCCGCATATTCGTTTATGTTAGAAAGATATGCACTTCTTTTAACGTCCAGGTCGACTGCAAAAAATAAATTATATAACTGATGTATAAAACTATCTAAGATGAGGGAAACCACACAATAGTAATGAATCATGTTGATCTTTATAATGCAAATACTCCACTTGTATTATTATTATTATTATTATTATTATTATTATTATTATTATTATTGTTGTTGTTGTTGTTGTTGTTATTAACCTGCCTATCATAAGCTGTTCGAAGTGCTACCCATTTGCAATCACACATTTTTAATATATTTTTAAAAAATTGCATTTACTCGCAATAGCTCTGTTTCAGTATTTCTGCCTTTGGCTTTCTTTCAGTTGCTCGACCATGTGGGGAGGGGGTTATTCCTGTAAATTTTATTCTGTATATTTATTTAACATTTCATAATATACTGCATTAACGTTTATATTTCGCTAACACAATGTAACAATGACGAACCAATAGCATATAATTACACAAACTGCAAATTCAGAATTATTAATAAAAAAGACATAAATATTGTTGCTCTCATAACAGCAAACTGCAAATTTCTATCCATGTAGCCACATGCGTGGGAACTGTCGCTATTGACAGATGAATGACGCTGTGACCTTGGCAAGTGCGCGCGCTACGCTTAGATACGGATGGAGACCAAAAATAACTCTCAGTAAGTTATCATCGTTTTTATGAGTAGATTATCAAGATCAGTTCTGCTGAATAATACATTACGTATAAATTGTCCATTTTTCTGATGCTGCCAAAGTACTTGCGTTAATTAAAACAATTGTTATTCGCGCGCATATATATATATATATATATATATATATAATTTATATATATAATAATTTATATATATAATTTTTAAAATTATGAGCATTAAAATAAAGTAAAACAACTATTGTGATGAAATATTATGCCGTAAATAAAATGTATATATATTTCGGTATAGTATATTTAGGACTCCTTAGAAGCAAGAGGCAAAATAAATTTGCGCTGACAATTAAAAATGAGAGTATTGGTTATAATTAAGCTTTATGCAGAATTCCATCATATCTGCGTTAAGAAAATTTTGTTTTAAACTGTACTTTTGATTTCTCAGGCTGTTACCTACTTGACACACGTTCCGTATTCTCGGAGCGACTGTTTAATCCACCAAGTGCATATTGTATCCTGTAGATAAGCTGGGAAAGTACCCACATGTCCTCCTGTAATATTCCTCGCATGACGTTAGCGAGCATTTGGGGACCGTATTATGATATCGCTTTGAGGAGAAAGGGAATTGGTGCCCCAAAGTTATACCTTCTGATATAACATGCTTGGGATTGAGTTTTTAAGTGTGCCTTACGTTGGTGTCATGCTATTTTACTGCGATTTTTTAGTTGTTTTGGGGTCGCTTTGCGGGACATTTTGCTGTTGTTATTTCAGAAGGAAAAAAAAAAAACTGCATTAGAACGCAAATGCCTATGTTCTGTAGCTGAAGTTTAAAAATTAATGAAACCTACGGAATAATTCGAGATAAATCTCCTGGCAATAGAAAATAATCAAGAATAAAGAAATAACTAACAGGAATAATGAAAATTAGAATTCTGAATTTAATACCATAAATTATTACAAAGACAATAAAATCAAAGTGATACAAACTGTGGCATCTATTTGGACTTTGGGTATATATTCTTTTATATTACACAAGATGAAAAAATCAAGTTTTTATTCTCTTTTGAGGTAGACCTCTATGCTGAGCCCCATACCATTTCTATTTGGACCAAAATATTTTTTGCCTGCCTTTTCAACTTAATTTCCTTAAAAACGGGTGTACTTTTCCCAGAGATGCTCTAACATTGCTATGTTTCCTGGAAGAAGTTGTTCAACCTCTGCAAACCACTAGGTACATTCTCTGTGACTTCATAACGTGATAAACTTTCTTCCCTCGAAGGTTTTATTTCAGTTTCGGAAACAATTGTAGAAACAACAGAGTGTTTCAGGTGTTCAATTAAGTCATTGCAGCACAAAGTCTCTGGCTCTGAAGAAGGAATACATCGCGTCTCAACTTTCTGCAGCATTTTCTTTTGAATGTTTAATGTAAAGTTGCGGTTAAAGGTGCATTATAATAGCATGTTATTGCAACTATTTTCTGCAAATAATAAACCAGAATAACACCTTGTTCACCCCTCCCACCCATCTACCCCAAATATAATTATTTTGCCTGCTTATGTCTACACCCTGAATTTATTGCAGTTAATTTTTCCTCTCTTGTACTTCTGATAGTTGCTCGTTAATCTGGCAATACTAAATCACAACAATAACTTTTTACTACATTCTAAGACAAAACATATTTTTCCATGCTGGCCAATCTTGACGAATTTCAGGAGACTTCCAGTGCCAGACATTTAATCACAAATCATTGATCAACGTAACTTCATTTTCCTAGTAAGTAAACGTTATTTTTTTTAAAAAAAAGTATAAGCTGCTATGACGTAATGCGACAATGCATGATACTGAAACACATCACTCAATATTTAGACAATTCAAGTATTCTTAGGGAATGAAATGTTTTTAGATACGTCAGACATGATGCCGGAGTGAAGCATAGATATCAACTCTCATATAAAGAAGAGCGTTTTAAATGTTATAAATTTTGGTTATATAGAGTTCTGTCAGTTTTTTTTTTTTTTTTTTTTTTTTTTTGCAAATTTCAAGTGTTGGTAACAATTAAATGAACAAAAAATAAAGATAAGGTGAGAACGAAATATTGCGGAAAGTTAGAATGTTAATAGTGATAGATTGAATTTATCTACCCTCACAGCTAGAGTCATCTTTACACAGTCACGACTCCTTTCACGAACGGCAGCGGAGGGCAACGGAAAAAAACCGAGCCCAATTCCAAGGAATGCCTGCACCGATGCGAAGAATTGTAGCGTGGCTTCAATAAATATAAGCGAATATAACAGTCGTAACGTACAGAAATAAGGAATCGTACGCCAAAAGTAACTTTGAAGGAAGCATGTTAGTACTTAATCACACTCAGTACATAGGGAAATCAAAAGGGAAAGCGTAATGTACCAATGTAACACGATAACTATACAGGAAAATGCATGCGCATACATGTATTCTGAACTGTATAAGTAAGATATTTCTGAGGTGCGGCTAATGGCTTCTTCTCCATATTGCAGTAAAGAAAGCGAGATGATGATGGCTTCCGTTGTATCGGTTTTTTTTAAGCAAAAAGTCTTCTCGGTGGGAAAAAGTTACTCTTTTGGGACATTTCCCTAGTTTTGGGCATCACAACTCACACTCCACGCAAAAAAGATGAATTTTTGAAGAGTCACGATAACATTCACAACTCCAAAATAAAACTAAGGAGGCGTTCAGTTCTCTCCACTGTCGTTCGTGAAAGGAGGAGTGAATGGTTTAAGAACGACTACCTGTAAGGGTAATTTTGAATTTTTCCTAGTGTTAACCAGCATTCCGAGAAGGTGCGGTCAAGCATGAGCATCCCGAAGATGTTAATATCAGTTTGTATGCTCTACAGACTTAAACTGGGAAATAATGCAGCTGCAGCGGCGTAGAAAACATGCTGATGTGAATGAACGGAAGGTGCAAGATAGTTCGTAAAGTTTCAGGAAGGCAACGAAACCCTCGAGGATAAACCACAGGCACGAATACAACAGTGAGGACGTGGCAGAGCAATTCAGCGTCAGTGCAGAAACCATTTGTTTCCATGAGCTAGGAAAAAGATATAGACACACGAGGTGACATGGCTCTGAAAGCGTCACATCAGCACAAAGATAGCATACTGACATAGCATAGTTGAGAAGAGAATTCTGGACGATACTCCAAAACGCCGTCATCATTGGCTGGCAGCCCATGAATCTATCCCCAAACAACAGAAACTACCACTGTACCATAAGAAGATCATGCTCTGTTTGGTGGACAGTGAACTGCTGCCAGTCAGTCAATCAACACCATTGTGTACCCAAACAACATGTGCATGAAAAGCTGAAAACTAAGGAATCTGCTGCACTCGTGCATCGCAAAGATGTTATTCTTTTGCACGAAAATGCAAAGCCACATTTAATTTGGCTTGTTAAATCACTATTCGTCTTAATCGAGAAACCCATCATATTCTTCAAACATTGCCCCATCAGATTACAATCTTTTCTTTTCCTTCAATAACAATATCCAAAAATAGCAATTCCGAATCTTTGCCCATCTGAAACCTGCACTGGATGGATCCTTTTTACTATTTATCCGGCAGATAAAAAAAATACTTAGCAGAAGATCTTTGCTAGCGATGACGACCATATTGAATTCTAAGATATTATTTTGTTCAGAATATGATGCATTGAAATGTCTGATCTATATCGACAGAACTTTTAGCTTATCTTATAAACAGAGTCCGGAATTTAGGCAAAAAATGTTTAACATCTCTGTTTTTTTATTTTTTTATTTATGGACGCTCTTTAACATCTCAGGTCATCAGCGTCCCATTCAACTCAGGGCGTGAAACGGCCTACAAATTTTGCTCAAAGACCTCTCTTTCAGGCTTGAGGTTCTTTTTCGTACCGTGAATGTGCGACACGGGACCCACGGCTTTAATTCCCTTCCGAAGGAAGCCATACTTAAGATTTTTACACCCGAAAAAATCCATCAGTCCTGGCCGAGTTCGAACCCGCGATCTTGGGTTTAGGAGGCTATTATGGTAACCACTACACCACCAGGACCGACTTCTATCTCTGTGAATATATTTAATAGTAGATAGAAATCAGCCTGATCCCATAAACTTGAGGTCAGTAGGGCCAGTTTTTATTATGTATTTCTTTTTTGTTTATTTTAGCTTCCATTGCCTATTTTAAGGTTTAAAATATCTTTTTAACTTATTTTGGATCGTTATAAAATTTTTGCCATTATTTGTGCATTTTAAAAACACAGACTTTCAAAGTGAGCAAAGTTATCTATTAAATGTTATGCCCACCTAATAAAAATATCTATTGAAAACCTTGTTATACTTTTTTTTTTTTTTTTTTTTTTCCAGCAGGCAAAGACCTTCTCTTCAGCCTATTCATTTAAGGTCTTTAAATAGCAGAAGCTTCATTTATGAAAAGAACGCAATGTCACCTCGGGCATACGAATACCAGGAAATACAGAGAATGAGGGAAATACTGTAGTTTTGAACAGTCCTAGCGAATGACCTTGCACGAACTGCACGAGACAATTCTAGGAATTTTTTGATGGTGGTAACTTCTCAGCTGCATAAACGTAACAAACAATTACAAGCGAGAAAGAATGAGAAGGGTGTAGCTGTGCAATAAACTGTCCCTGCAATGTGCTCGGTAAGAAGCCTATTTTCGGTATTTTAAGTATGCTTTTTGCCTGCCTAGCTTAACCAAAATAAATGCTTGAACTTTCGCGCTCTGATAATAACTTTCAAGAATTGCAATCTCGAACCTTTGCTGATCTGAAAACTGCATTGGATTTTTTTCCCCTCAGTCTTCCATTTTATTGCGAGAAGGTTTTAGATAGCAATGGCAACTGCATTGAATTCTAAGCTAATATTTTGTTCAGATAATGGGTTCTGTGTCTGGTCTGCAACGACAGAACTTTTTGCTTACGTTATAAGTCACTGCTCTAACCTAAATACTAACATAAAAGAGAAACTAATTATGTTCATTTGTCCTATTTTGTCATACGTAGTTTTGGCGTTTTAATCCCAAATTTGCATTTTGCGAACTACTATGAGCAGTAGCAAATTTCAATGGACATGTTTCATACCTGCCGTTTTACCACTAATCCCCAAAAGTTCTCATTCTCTATGCAAATGGTTTAAATGTAGTGAACTAAACAGACAGCTAAGGTCGGAAGCTTAAAATCGGCTTATTAATGCCGTTTTCTGCACTGTGTTTGAAGTGAAATTGACGCTTTAGATATTCTATACTATAGTAAAAATAATATTAATCATATGGCTCCCAAAGTTTTATTCTGTACTATGAAACTATACATCAATAAGTTACATTCAAAATGCATCAAAGGTGTGTTGAAAGCAGCATCGTTCTAATAAATACTTTTCAAAATGATTGCCTGAAACTTGCATAATACTTTTTCAACTTTCTATGTTAAACTTCGTTGAACATTTGAAGGGTGTAATGCGATTTGTTATGGAGGGAGAAACAGCTCTAAACAAAAACAAAGCGGTACAAGGTAAATATTTGTATCTCCGATTCGTGCATTTAATTTGTAAATACTGTGACGATGTGACAGACAGCGTTGGTGCTTCGTTTACTGCATTTAGTGAATGTTTCCATGAAAATAATTACTAGCTCGTGTTTGCATGAATTTTAGCAATTTTGTTTCGTATTATAGAACAGGTTACCAGTGAAGTCCTTTAAGGGTAAAAGCATTATTGCAATTATTAAATGTCAAAGTGCTGGTTATTTATTAGTTAACATATTTTTAGATATATTAAGTACTTTTTTGTCAGGGAAAGGACTGCACTTTTTGTATATAAAGAACAGAATGCATAAAACACACCTAAAACAATGGAGTAATTAAATTCTATTATTGAACATTTTTCACTGTGCTCGTAAAAGCGCAAGATGATAATAACCAAAGTATGTGTTTGTGTTTAAAATAATTGCGTAAATATATAGATAGGATGCTTCTTCTAATTGGAAACTTTATTTTGTTGATTATTGTGTACTTATTCTTCCTTAAGGCAATAAAAATAAAACCTATAAAGTGGAACAAGAAATAAATATCTAAAATTTAAAATATTTTGCTTATTAAGGTGTTGTAATACCTTGATATCCCAAATAAGTATGTTTTCCTCTCAGTTGCGTCATTATTGCTAGTAGGCCTATGCACGGCTTTAGACCAAAGTGCTTCGTGTCTGTGCATATATTCATTAAAAGCTGTAACTAGAAGGTGTAAAGGGAACGTAAGGCTGAGAGAAGTATTTCTGAAGAAGAGACTGAGATAAGATACGATTCTCGAAAATAATTTCAATAATGGAATACTCTGTTAAGCAGAGAAAGCAGGATTCATAGGTAACAAAATTTTGGTGAAAACGTGCATCATACATTAGCGGTTTCTGAACACTTAGTGAAGCTATGCTCTGCTTTCTCAGAGCCATTAGAAACATCATAGAAGAGAATACTAGAAAATAACACAATTGTAAAGTTTTATTTTGAATATATGAAATAATGTTTTACCTGCTATACTGTTATATTTTATTGCATAATGTACTATATTTTCACTACCTTTAGGGATTGTATATTTTGTACAAATTTGTGATTCGAAAAAATAATAACTTGGAAATGTTTCTAAGCATTTGTTATCCATTCAAACTGACATTTTAGAATGGAAAACACAACGTTATGGAAGTAAATTTAAAATAATTTAGCAGTAACTTGTTTGACAGTTAAACAATTAATTAAAGAAAAGTCTGAAACCAAAAAACTTCATCCAATCTATGCAATCACTGCTTAGAAAGAAGTACAAATTATCATAATATATATATAACGAATAAAAACATCTAAATATATCTAGTATAATATTTTCTTTATAAAAGATAAATAATTATAAATAAGTGAGTAGAATTATTTTAGTTACTTGCATAACTTTTACACTGCTCTCTTCAGAGAACTTTTTGACTCAACAATAACAGACCCTTTGTCATAACCATTTTTAAGAAATGGTGGGTCACAAACTATGTAGGAAGGAGAAATATTTAGGTATCACTGATTTGGTTTTCGCTCTTTCACAATTTTCTGAACTGGAAAAACTATGAACGTTTAAATGATTTGAAATTAATTGACAAACAACCTTTAATTAAATGAACATATTAAAAAAAGAATGAGCTCATTTATCATCACGTTGAGGCAATTAAAGACATCTATACTTTTAAAAAATATTTCTACCATATATCTAATTTTTCATATTTGCAATTAATAAATTCAAAACACCTTTCTTCTGAAAAATATTATTTGATCGAGTTTTACGAGATTAATAAACTTACTTATAATTACTTTTTAGTCATACTATCAAAGTAAAATACTTTCTAATTAATTTTTCTTGATTAATAATAAAATCATTCACATAGAAAAATTAAACAAACTAAAATAATTTCATTTTTGTGCAAATTTAAACTACATTTCTCTTGTTTTAATATAAACCCATTAGTACTTTTATTTAAGTATCAGAATTATCATTTTCAATCTCATGCTTCAATACACTCTCTTGATATACAGTAAGTTTCCAAAGTAGTGTTACAAACTGAAAGGGTGAAGAGTGCATGACTGTGAAATCAAACGATTTCAGTAAACACCGAACAAAAAATAAATAGTTTGCGAAATAATTGTAAATGCATGGTTACGATCCGCCACTGACTTGGTTGTTATGCACCTGAGAACACTTCTAATACTAGGTGCCGTAGAAGCTCTCAGTAGCAAAACAAAACTTGCTGGAGCTACTTTTAATAATCACAAGGTCTTTCTGTGCTATGGATTTTAACATGTTTAATGCATTACATACAGCTGTATCTGTAAAAGGAGGTACGTCTCCTTGCATCTATAAGTAATACTCTACTATACTTTTATTCATTTCCTAATTATTTCGAATATCCCGGTTCATTTCTTAATTTTTGACAACTATCCATCTACACATTTCTGCTGCAGTGCAACTGTATCAACAATAGAACTGTACACCAGGCCTTTCAAATTACTCTAGACATAAAAATTACAAGGAATTAATCTGTGATCTTTGAGACCAAGGTATAGACTCGCCTCAATTATCGACTGTTAGATGTTATCCGGCAGTTGCAGCATAATGTGCCCGTGCACAATCATGCACAAACCACATGCTTCCACTTAGACCATCCGTCCGCATGCTTTGCTTGATGTATCCATGTGTACAAACAAACAACTCAATGTAGATCTTAACTATACCTTCACAAATACCACGCAAATGGTTAATTTGCAGATCCATGTATTCTGAGACTTTTTTAATTCTATTAATGTGTACATTCCACCCTTTCAGTTTATACCCCTAATCATCAAACAGTCTATATATTAATTGTTTCCTTGGTTCACTTAAAATTCAAATAGTAAAAGAATGGATGTTTTGAAGGAATATGTGAATATAATTATGACCAGTGATTACATTATTTTATATGAATTTACATATACTGAATATGGATATTCTTTCAATATTCCTGAAGTTGCTATGACTTTCTGTACATACAATGTCCTGACTTTTATGCGTATGAGGTGTGTATGTCTATTTCGATGGGGAATTGTAAAGCAAGCTCGAGTTAAAGACTATCTCATTTTTATCAGAAGTGGATATGAAAGGTTTAAATAATCTCGCTGGATGGCTTAGTATATAATTTATTTGAATTAATAATTTATATTTATTTATGTGACTTTAGTTTTAAAATTCATACACAAAAAAATAAACAAAAATAAGATAGGTCGAATCATTTTATTCTATTCTGAATTATCCATTTTCAACTTTTAAGTTTTCATTTGATTCGTGAAAAACATATGTAAATTTATGTATGGGTATGCCAGATGAAAAAAAACAAAATTACCAAATGATCTATCAGGAAAATCGGTTTTGGTATGTTAGAGACAAAGATATATGCAAAATCCAACCATCTCTCTAATTTCTTACTGTAAAACAGCACGCTATTTAATGCTATCAATCTGAAACTACATAAACTAGCTTAGCTGCAAACCTTTGAAAAGATATTTTCGTCAGAACATGAAACTTATGCTTGTCAGCTAAATTAGTGTGAAGCTAATATGTAGCTTCAAGACATTCCAAATTTAATCATTTCATCAGCCGGTTTACTGAACTGGAACTTATGAAATGATCCCACACATTGAACTTCGCTGATTCAAACTCGCTCTAGTTCCGACTAAGCAAAGCCCTCTCAACACATATAGCTCTGGCTATGGTTTCATCAGACTAAGTTTTGCAGTGTTTCGAATTGCTTAGAAGCTCTAATTTGTTCACAGTTATGAGCGAAAGCATTATAATGCTTGGACCTGCAAGAAAATCCAATGAGTACTTTTGAAGTTTATGATCTTGAATATTAAGTTCAGTGTGCGCAAATAGCCTATTAATTTTTTTTTTTGGCAAAAACTCTTCTTTATAGAACAGATTCACAGTATTTAATAATGTACCGAACTCTTTGACAAATATCTTTGGTAAGCAATATTTATGACCATGTGCAACATCGTAGATCAATTTTTGAAGGCGGTCAAATTGGCATTTGCCCACGTTCAATGCGATTTTTCGGTGCATCTACAATGATCAAAGTTAAACAAGGTAATTCATTACGGTCTACTTTGACCGCGGAATTGCGGTCAAGTTACACAAAATGGCTGCCCGTTTTTATTTTCTTGAAGGTATTGAGCACGAGATTACTTAAATTGAGACCGGCGTCAAAACCGGATTATTGTGGAAAGAAGTGACTTTTTTGAAGAGTATGTGGACAGGAATTTTGAAGAAAGATTCCGGCTATCGGAGGATACAGTGTGGTGGGTGGTAAATGAAATGATTGAGAAGTTAAAGTTTCCTATAAATCGCAATCACCTTATTTTACTCATGAATAGAATTTTATACTTCATAACTCACGCTGTTTTAACCAATAGCGATTTGTCTATTTTTGGTAATTAGAATCGCTGGTGTCACGTTGAAATCCATGGCTGAAGTTTCACATGAATATTTATTTTACAGTTTATTGGAATATGAGATAGCTAGTTCCAATAGAATGTCTTGCTCATGGTGAGAAAAATCTGGAGACCTTTGCTTGTTTTCCATTTTCGTTTACCTGCATATGGGTCAAAAACAAAGCGATATAGACAAGGAGATTTTAATTACACTACATCCTCTTTGGCTATAGAGTTAGATACTTTTCTTTTAGTAATTATCGTAGAATTTTGATCGTTCAGCAACCTAACACCCGGTCAGCTGATGGCGGTTCGTTGAACGAGAATTAAATATGACGCACTGCAACTATAATTTCAGCGCGGTCAAAGTTTGATCACGTTCCAGCAACCCTCGATCAGCACGGATTTGATCGAGAACGGTGCACATGGCCGTTAAAGTAGTAATCCATATTAATGTTTATTGAATTTATGAAATTCAGCATTTTGAGGTTCTATTTACCAATTTGAGTACAACGTGTCATTGGTTTGAAACTTTAGCATCCCATTCATTCGTTCTTTCCTTTTATTCGCTTACTTATATTTATCGAGTCTTTATGCTTTTTATTACCTCCGATAACATCGCTTCAAAGGTTGGGTGTCTCGGGATGGCCTTGGACTTGGTTGGAGGCATACAACCGCGGCTACGCGGAGTTCTTTCTCTCCAGAGGTCAAGGCTTGCACGTTTAAACTTTCTTAGTCTATTAGTGCGTTGTAGGCAAAATGGTTCAATATAAGCGGCTCATTCGTTGCTTTGGAGTCGACGTTCCCAGCGTAGAAATTTCAAATTATTCCAAGAAATATGATTATCATAATAAATTCTGAGAAGCATACAAGATAAAAAGAAAATGAAAACAAACAACTTGAAGTGAACTCACTTGAATATTCTTTTGAATGAGAACTAATCGTTTTCCTCGGCCTCTCTTGCAACAAACGGTGTATCATATGCTTTCATACAAGCATCACCAACAACATATAATTATCAAGTCATAGTTCTTGTGTATTAATTACATTGTTTTAGTTTCTAGCACCATCTTTGAACATGATTATTTCCGTACAAATCCACGCTAGTCAGCACCTTTCTATAATGTAAGAGGGAGCGCTTCCGTGGTCTAATAGTAGCATTTGCAACTTTAATTCGGAGGTGCTAAGTTCGATCCCCCGCTTGTTCAGGCTATCTGAGTAAGGTTTTTGGGAGTGTTTCCAGATAGAACGAATGCAGATAGCTTTAACTAATGTTTGCAAAACTTTCTTGGTTTAAATTTCAGATGTAAGATTGTGTAATAGTGTTCATATAAAGTAAAACTTCAAAAACTGTCCTTGTTCCAAGTATGAAATTGTATTTTTCAGGGCGTAGTTTCATTATAGAGGTAATAGAAATTTCACATTTTATGATGCTACAGTTAAAAGTCCCCCAATAGTCACAGAAATTTGAATCATCAAGTTTCAACTATTTCATCTATATGGCGGTGATTAACACAGTTGGAAAACAATGTGGTTGGGCATTTTTTTATCTGTGAGAAATGTAGAGTGAAGCTAAAGGATCATCGAGAGATCATCGCTCGCAGTCATTGTCTATCCTTCACTAGGGAGGCGAATTCGGATGGCAGCACTAATCACAGCCAAACGTATACTTATTGTATATTGGAGCACACTTTTAGAAGTCCAAACACTAAAACGATGGGCGGGTTACCTACTAAAAACCTATTTCGAAGGAAGGAGTGTCAGAAATTTAGGAGTACCAACTTTCTCCTGTGCGGTGCACAACACCCGAGTGCAGAGGAACTTGTCGATAATCCGTTATAAAAATGAAATTATCTCTTTGATTACTGAGGAAAGATAAGACATGGTTTATTGTAGTATAGTGGTAACCATACTTGCCTCCTATCCCACCGCCACGGGTGGCCGAGGTCGTTAAAACGCGGACTCGTGAGCGGGAGGTCTGGGGTTCGAATTCCGCCAGGACCGTCCTCCATCCTCATAAATGGCAAATGCCGGGGAGGTACCCTAAACTTAGGCCTGGAACGATTTCTTCCTTAAAAATAAATCCTTTCCCAATATATCATTTCATCTCATGTATCATCAGTGTCCATTGCCTGTGGTGCCTCTGTAGCTAAAACGGGCATTAAACACTATTCATTCATTTCATTTTCATTCCTCCTATCCCAAGATCGCAGGTTCAATCCCGGCCAGGACCGGTGGATTTTTTCGGGCGTAAAATGATAAGTATGGCTTCCTTCGGAAGGGAAATAAAGCAGTTGGTCCAGTGTCGTAGATTACGGCACGATAAAGAACCTCAAGCCTGAAAGAACAGGTCTCTGAGCAAAATTTATCGGCGCCCTGAATTGATGGGACGCTGATGACCTTAGATGTTAAAGAGCGACCGTAAATAAACCAAATCCAAAAAAAAAAACACATAGTTCTTAAATCGATTTTAACTATCTAAGTGTTCAGTAAAATGCTCATAATAACAAACTTTCTAGATCAAAAGCAGATGATTTATTGGATATATTTTATTCTTCTGTTTTATCGCTTTTTTAAGGTTTTGTTCAAATAAATTCAAGAAAGGTTGATTTCTGTTGATAGATTTTAAGAAATACACGAATAAAAGCTATTGTGAACCTTTCAAACACTTTATATATGAGAGAATGCTCAGATTGTAAAGCTCTGAAATTATCTTGCAAAAGGTGTGTGAACCTTAAAACACCATAACTGAATAAAATATTTGCATCGGGTATATGTGACTATACGATTTAAAAGAAATAGGATAATGGGATTAGTAAAATTGTTTTGTTTCTTTAACTTTCTAGCTTTCTAATAATACGAATCATAAGTTTCCTTTTAACTAAGATAGAATTTAATAGAGTTTATTTGGATATATTTGTAGAATATCTATAAAAGTACAGTCTGTAGAATTATTTATTTCAGGTACACAAAATGTTGACATTGATAACGGTTCTAATATACACATATTTTTAATTACATATGTAATACTTTTCTGATATATTGAAAGATGTGCAAAGTTAGGTATTCCGAAATGTTCCAGAATCTTCACATAGTTCAACCATTACTTGAATGTTTTCTATTTTGTTTTGCAGTAACAAATATTTTTCTTTGGTTTTGTTTGGAATCAAATGTAACGAAGTTAATTTCTTTAATTTTTTTTATTAAAATCACAGACAACATTTATTTATCTTTTGTTGATTGTATATGGCACATGATAAATTTCCAAGCATCATATACCGATGCAACGGCCGCAACTTGTAATAAAGGAACATGTCAACATGTCTCTTGATAACGTTCTCATCTACGAGAGGATGTACACTTTCGGACTTGTTCTTTCAATTTGTGACTTTTCCTATACTTTTTGATGTTACGCGGCCACGTATGTGAAGCGATCTCTTGTGAGTTCCTTGGAAGTCTCCAGTTGTTCTAATAAGTATAACTTGCTTAGTAGGGACAGAGTTGCTACTTTTCTTACTACTTGTTTAATCTCCAGTTTCGACAGTACTCTGTAAGAAGGTCAGAGTGATAAAAAATATTAGAACAGAAATAAAGTGCTGCAAGTTGAGATAAAATAATGACGATACAACTTTTTCATTTAAAAACACAATATTTAAATGCTCACTATGGAAAACTGATTCCAGATGCAGTTTTGCTTTATAAAATCCCTTATTAGTCCAAACGTGGAGTTATAGGTTCAACAATTTGATTTAGATGCGTATTTAAATGTAATCATAAATGGTAACGTTTACTCAGTATTTTATAATGTATTCCAAAGCAAATGTTAAATGTAATATCAAACATTTAATGTTTAATGTATGGCTAACAATTTAAAAAGAAATTCTGTTCATTTCTTCAAGAAAAAAATATGGAAGAAATGAATCAATCGATATAAGAAACGTATTTAGCTATTCTATCAACATTTCTAGTATATCAATAAACTAATAAATTAATAAACAATAGCGTTTATTGCCTTGATTCAATAGTCTGTATTATAAAGTTTACAAGTCACAATATAAGACTAATACTAATTAAGAAATTATTTTATACTATACACAGAATTATTTCAAATATCATTTTAAAACTCCATTTGCAACTACTTTTACTTTTGACTGCATTGGACAACCGATTGTACACCCTTTGACAAAAAATAAGTTATTCCCAGACTCTACGTGTCGATCGGAGAAATTTGGGGACGCTCGTAAACGCTGTATTCACCGGCCCATGCAGCGACTGACTCACTGCAGTGGGCGCTTTGCTTGTAAACGTAAGCATCCCGAAAGAGACAAAGTAGAGGTGGCCAAGCGACTTAGAACGCATTGTTCTTCTGCGTAAGCTCCTGGTTTGAAATCCCACATAATTGTTGTATATTTTATTGTTGGTTTTATAGGTGTATATGTAGAACGTCGTGTTCTTAATATCACATTTTAATGTATCATTCTAGTTTTATGACATTACCTGTGCTTACACAAAACGTAATCGCAAACTATTACATTATTTGCAAATGGCTAAATAAATACATGAATAGAAAAATTTATGTTGTAAAGTGAAAACACATAGAAATAAACACAAATTAATATTGTGTATGAACCCTCAGCATGTATAACTGTCCTCATTCTTCGCGACATAGATGAAGTCAGGTTTCTACAGTAGTGTGGACGAGAGGCTACACCATCCCATAATGCTACCACTTTGTGACTTGTGAAAATCAACAATGTGTGTTATAATACTTGAAGGCCAATGTAGTAGTAGTAGTAGTAGTAGTAGTAGTAGTAGTAGTAGTAGTAGTAGTAATAGTAGTAGTAGTAGTTGTAGTAGTAGTAGTAGTAGTAGTAGTAATTGATTTTTTATTGTCCAGTTTGAAAATACATTTAAGAACAACTGTCGCATGGGCCTTATGGTCTTATATGCTAATATCGTCCTTGTAACAATCAAAATGGCCATACATACATACATTCATATATACATACAGATCTACATGCATACACTTATACTTATATTTACGTTTTCCTATGAGTAATTTTATATAAAAATACATAAATATGAATAAAACCCTTACGCTTGAGTCCCTCTTCCATTTACTCATACCTCCTCTCCAAATTCCCCCTTTTCATTATAGCCATTAACCTCTTTGTTCGGTCTTCTTTAGAAATCTCCCCAAATTGTGTGAGTATATCACATGCACCAACACTTGCCGGCAAGTGATCCAACATTTATAGGAATTAAAAATTGCGGTGGTAAATGCTAGCTTCTTAAAACCTCCATTTTCCTGCATTCTGGCAAAATATGCCTCCAGGTATCGCTTTCTCCCCACAATGGGCAAATTCTTTCCCCGATAGCATTAACTGTTTTGCTTCCTTTCCAAGCCTCTAATCTGAACCATGCGAGACCACTTCTCTCTTCTCTGTCTCAGATATCTAAATAATGTCCCCTCCACACACCGGATGTATTTGAGCCTGCAGGTTAAGCGATACTTTTTCTGCGCATTGAGACTCAATATTTTGCCTATCTATCTCGCAAACGTCTGTTAACTATTTTCCAAATATTGAACGTAATGTCCTCTCCCCTTAACCAAATATATCCCAGTCCAATTTTGTCTAAGCCTTTCCTTATTTTTGATGCCCATTCCGTACCCCACCCTTCCGTTATTTTCTCTCTCAGACAAACTGCTCGAAGAAGAGCTTGATCCCTCCGAATTTTCTTAACCAGGATTTAATTCGGCTTATTTTTAAAGTCACATTTCCGTTAGAAATACTGACAGCCAATATAAGAATGATAGATGAATCCACTCAACGTTATCACCTAAGCGGTAGAAATGCCTCAATTTTGGTGTCATTGCTGAGGTGAAGTCATTTGGAGGCAGCGGGTGAGATTGCAATACTAAGAAGTGGTACATCTTACCTTGTTGCACCCTTTTCATACAAACGTCCTACTTTAAACTCATCATCCGTTATCCTACAACGGGGAAGCCGCAAGTGTCGTAAAATAACCAAAGATGGCTGTGGTGAATGAGAGCTTTGTTAGGCACGTGAATTTTCCAAGTGGATAGCTTCGCCAGGTTCGCGCTGCACTCGGCCGTTACAGCGCCGTTCCTCACTCTTCTGTTTCCCTCCCAGTATGCGGAGCAGCCTCTGATCTCGAACATGACAAGAAAAGGAGAAAGGGGAATGGGAAATCAGAGCTAAAGGCAGAAAACTGAAATTACGTAAGTTCTGCACCGACCCCCTGAAAACAGAAAATTCAATTTCGTCTTTGATGTGGCTTGGATACGTAAACAGGTGGAGGCGAGCGTGTTGCTAGCAATTTGCTCTGGTTATTATACGAGATGAGGCGTAAATCTTGGCTGAAATTGCACCCTTTGTTTCCTAAAGGTAACAGGCTACTTGCCTATTTCAGCAAACAGATTCATAAATATATATATAGAAGGAAGCAGACCACAAGAGCAAGCGAGTGCTATGGACTTACAGCTAGACTGAATAATTAGCATTTCTCTGTAGACCAGAGTAACCGTATTCTTAATCCCCATGCTAATCAGCAGCACTCTTAAGTATGAACTTTCTTGCCTCTCTTTCTTTGAATAATAGTTAAAAGTTTGTTTGTTCTCTCCAAGCAATCACAATTTTCTTCTTTCTTTGTAATATTATTCCGTTATATGTTTGTGCCGTTCATATTTAAAATAGTAGCAAAGAGATTATATCAACTTATGTTTCATTCCAGTGCTGCTGCAAAATATATCCTTTTAAGTATGTGTGTATATAAGGCATACAGGATGGAAGGAACTCCAATATCACCATAAATCTGGTAACTTAATAACTAATAAAAGTTTTGGGGGAAATGAATATTTTATTTCGAAACTTATGGCAACCTGATTAATGTCCTCTGTGGCTAACTTATACATTGTGAGTACCCAATATCTGCCTTTTGCTTAATTTACTGCAAAAACAAACTCATAACCATCGTTGGGTATTTTGTTTAATCTTTGTTAACATAAACGCTACGGTAACAATATTAAGCACAGTGACGCCATATGTAGTTTTGCGAAACTGAAACAGAACTTATGGGCCAACCCAATGAAAATGTAAATATAATATAATATCTATGTGCAAATGTAATTATAATATTTTAGTAATGTAGATATTATGTATATATATATATATATATATATATGTAATATGATGTAACTTTTAACATCTGACTTGTATGTCAACAAAAGAGAAGTTCTCTGGCGATTTCTGTTACAGTAACTTGGAAAGTCGAAAATGCCACAAGGCTCTATAGAAAGAACAAGAGTAAACACAAGGGTCGAGTGTGATGCCACTTTTAAAAGGACTGCCATTGGAAGGTTAATAAACCAAGAAGGACTTTTAAATCCGTTAAGGATTTGAATACGACATGCGGTTGTACAGTTAACTTTAAGCCAGACAATAGTAAATGTATATTTTGAACTTTTAAACCAAGACGCGAGACGTGCGTTTGCTTGGGTGAACCCCTGTGGCGTCGTTAAGCTAACGATTACTAGATTTGAATTTAATACATAAAGAGGTATTTGCCGAGCCGGGGCATTAGATAACAGGTTCTACTTCAATTCACTCAAACACTTCAGTTTATGTAACACATTTTATGTTTCACATTTTGCGGGGACATTATACTCAAATACTAAATTCTACACACGTCAAGATATTTCCTGAGACATTATAATAAATTCTATTTATGCAGTTTTCAGATTCCGTTCATATCCATGGAAGTCATGCCAGCTAAGTTCATTGTCGATGTAAATAAATAGATGTAGATATATTAGTCTCATTGTATGATTATTTATACTATTGGTCTTCTCTCCCACTTCGTTGAGTATGAAACAACAGATAGTCGAATAGTTTCCTGAGAAATTATTGTCACCGAATTGTAAACAATAACACATTTAAACCACTTCATAATTTGGAATCACCATCGTGGGGCCCAAAATAACCAGAACAACAATAACGCCCCCGACAAACCATATCAAAACCAAATGACTAACACAAAACTTTTTGGCGAAATAACGTCAAAATGCTTTGAGATTTAAAAAAAAAAATCATAGAAAATTGTTATAAAAGGAAAACATGAATACCACAGCACATGAAAGATAACGCAGGCATTGTTTTTTCGTGCATAATGATATTAGATTTTTTTTTTTTTTTGCATTCATATATGAAACCACCTCCAAAATCATGCCACTCAGTTCCCTTCCACAATATATATACACATTTTGTTATATTAATTTGCATACAACAGATAACTTGGTTTCAATATGAACTACTTTCTGTAGTGTTTCCTAGGTTTCTTAATTCAATGCAGCAGAGTATCTTAGCGATCAAGCTTATTGTGCTGGCAGATATTTGCTCTTTAGACTGGAGGTCAATCTTGGCCTCCTAGACCAAAGATCGCGGGTTCAATGAAGGCCAGGATCTTAAGTATGGCTTCCTACGGAAGGGAGATATAGCCGTGGGTCCCGTGTCGTAGATTTACGGTAAGTAAAAGAACCTCAATCCTGAAAGAAGAGATATCTGAGTAAAACTTAACGAACATTTCATGCCCTGAATTGTATTGGACGTTGATGACCTGAGATGTTAAAGAGCGCTCATGAATAAAATAAATCAACAATCTTTATAGCATCCATCATTCTTCATCAAGATAGACAAATTATTGGCACTTATATATACATATAAATGCAAATGTAAAAATATGTAACAAAGGCGTTTATTTATACAGGCTTCTCTAGTCACGGAGTTCCATATTTAGCAAATATAGTATCCCAATATATTTTTAACCATTTATTACTACGGTTATCGTTCTATCGCGATGTTATTATTAAGTTCGATTACATTTTCTCACAGCATTCATATTATCTAGACACTGCCAAATACAAAATCCATGAATATACGGAAATATTTCGCTTGCCGTATTAGGTGGATGTGATTTTGCATTTTGATTGGATTAATTTGAGGTTTCCCCAATTTGCACTCCCATTATCGATTGAAGAAAAATAACAGTTAATTTATTGGTGTTTGCTCTTCTGCTGCTATGTCATTTATCACTATCTCGCGCTGATATTATAGAGTATTTCATGGCCTCACCAGCGTTTGCCCATTATGTCAAGCAAATCGAATAATTAGTAGACGCAGTCACAATAACAATGGTAGTTTCATTTCTTGCAGATTAAAGTCCCTCGTAACACGGGTCTATAGAGACGAGGAAGGAATATTTGATGAAATATGTGCAAACATTAGCCCGGAGTCCATAACGCTTAAAGTTACCCAGCATTAATATTTTCGGGGCAAAGAAAAACTCCAGAGAAGAACTCAATTGACCTTTTGGGATTTAAACCGGGAATATTCGGATTTGCAGGCAGATATGCTGACCACAACTACACGAAAGTGTTCAGCAGCAGCAGCAGCGGTGGTGGTGCTATTAGTATCCGTAATAATACTTACTATTAGTTATAGGAATAAAAGTTTGGTATTTGTAATTTTAGTAATATACTAGTAACTAATATCAGCAGCAGTAGTAATGTTAGTAATGTTAGTTAGTTACGTTAGGTAGGTAATAGTATTAGTAGAAGTGATTTTAGTAATAGTAATATTAGTCAAATGGGTGTATCAAACAATACTTGGCAAATTCAATGAGGAAGCAGGTCAATCTCAGGTTACATAATATTGTATCGAAACCATGGCTGCTCTATATTAGTGAAACAAGAGTAATAAGAAAAAGCCAAAAAATAAATTAAAAGCTCAGAAATAAGATTTATGAAAAGTTTATTAGAAGTATCTCTAAGAGATAAACTAAGAAGTACAGACATAAGAATGGAAATGGATGTAAGAAATATGATACAAGAGGAATGCATTACCAAAAGAACGGGCTAGAGCATATCAATCGGATGTTCCCTGACAGACTACCACAACAAGCTTTTCTTTATAAACCAAATGGAAAACACCTATATGAACAAGTGTATACGAAGGCCGAAACCAAGATAAAAATCAATTTAAAATCCTTGGAAAAGCAGAGGAAAAAGCAACATTAGAAATAGTAGTAATATTTATAGTAGAAGAAGAAGTAGGAGTAATAATAATAATAATAATAATAATAATTATAATAATACAATAATTATAAAACCAGAAGTAGTAGGATTAATATTTCGTAGTAATAGTAGTAGTGTAATAGTATTAGCAGCACTTAGTAGCAGTGATAGTGATAGTATTATTAGTAGTACTTGCATTAATGGTGGTAGTGGAAGTAATAATAGTAATAGTATTAGTAATGATACTAGTAGTGGAAATAGTAGTAGTAGGAATTATAGGATTACAGTACTAATAATGACTGTCATAGTAAAAGTAGTAGTAATAGCAGCAGTAATAGTGGTAGTAATAGCAGCAGGAGTAATAGTAGTAGTAATAGCAACAGTAGTAATAGTAGTAGTAGTAGTAATAGCAGTAGTAGTAGTAGTAGTAGTAGCAGCTGCAGTAGTGTTAATAGTAGTAGTAATAGCAACAGTAGTAATAGTAGTAGTAGTAATAGTAGTAAGAGTAGTAGTAGTAGTAAAAGTAGTAGTAGTAGTAGTAGTAGTACGAGCAGCAGCAGTAGTAGTAGTAATAGTAGTAATAGTAGTAGTAATAGTAGTAGTAGTAATAGTAGTAGTAGTAATAGTAGTAGTAGTAATAGTAATATTAATAGTAAGTAGTAATAGTAATAGTAGT